>CAJPEX010001979.1:22587-45896 GCA_905338405.1 Notodromas monacha
AAAAAAAGAAGGGAACAAGAACGCGGACACTCGGCCTCCAACTACTCGCGGGTAATCAATGAGGCATAACCAGAACGAGCAACGGAGCATGCGGTCGCGATCAATGCTCGCTCTCTCTTCTTTCTCCTCCTTCTTCCTTTCTTGCTCTCTTTCATTATTTTGCCAGGCACTTTCACCACGGCAAACATTAACTCCAGGACACTTCATCTGACCCATGCACCAACCAACCAACCACCCCTTCTGTACTTTTCACCTCATTGCACCCACATCCCCAAACGAAAGTGGGTTTACTTCGACGTTATACAGCGGGATCGCCAAAGCCAGGGGTTTTTTTCCACCCGGCGGAAATCTGGGCACTGGTCACACGGTACAATACGTAGAATGACCCACTAAAAATAGGAGCGCTAAAATATCCTACTTCAGTAGAATCTCGTTGCAACAAAGCGTCTGGGACCTTGAAAAAAAAAGCTTCATGGTGAAAAGTTTACGAAAACGAAATCAAAATAACGTCGTGGATGTTGGACAGAGGGACCAACAATAAAGAAATTCGTAGTAGACAATAATTCTTCAGAGGTGAACTCTCTCTTCACAACGATATTCAAGGGACCAGTAAAAAAATCGTTTTAGGGAGAATTTCGTCGTAGAGAACCCATATACAGTAACATGGTGAGAGAACCCTATGTGAGTTTGAAAAATCGTTACACAGATAATATCGTTGTGAACGAGATCGTCGTAGAGAAATTCTACTGTTATACGTTTGCATCAGTCAAAACTAGTGAAAGGGGCTGATTTGACGAATGGCCAATCGAAAGATGCAACAGTCGCACATGAAATCCAAAATACTGTCAATACCAGCCCACTCCAAATTCAGGATACGACGTACAGCGTTCAGAGTTAAAGCCACAGAAGCCCAGCTGGTTGCTTGGTGCTGGACATCCAGCATGTGGCCCAGTGTCCTGGTTCCCTATCTTTTATGCGGTTCAAATGACCAAAATGTTGAAAATGCCCAGGCTACGTTTTTCCTTAGTCACCAAGTAGTGCTTTCGGCCTCTATAGGGGACGAATGGATGAAAGTTAAGAATATACCCGGTTATATTCATAGTAAGAGAAATGATAAGACGAGATGTGATCAGCATCTTGGGGGAATACCCGCAGGCAATGTCGGAAATTCAGAGTACAGACCATGTAATGACGCCATGTTCATACTATTTACTGTACTATGAACATGACGAGCTCCAACACAATAAATCCAACAGAGACTTCCAAAGTTGAAACAATTCCAAACTTTTTGGCTTAGCATATACGGTATTTACAAGTTCTTGTTCAGTACTGCATAGCACAACTCATCGAGCAATATTACAGCTCTGCCATAAAATAAGCCATACGTAAACTTGAAAGGTACTTTGACGTAGGTAAATTCCCTCTCATCGAACAAATGTATACATCCGTCACTACAAATATACAAAAGGTTTCATTTTAATGCGCGAATGCATCGAGATTTTCGTGATTTCAAGGATGTCAAGTGTGATTAGGCGAACGATCCAGGCGACACCTACCTAGAATTTCATAAATAAGTGCCAGGCGTTGGAAATGGAAATAACCGCAATCCAATTTACCGCATGTTGGCTATTTTCGCTTCGTTATGAAACACAAGCAAACGAGCAGTAAATGGCAGGGAGAGTGGAAGAACAATTGGGGTTTTCAATCAATGTGACCCCTGCACATAATCCAGAATAATCGACATCACGTTTTGAAGAAACGAAACGCGGAGCTATTGAATCGGTTTCTGGACCACCCATTATCGTATCAGTGTGTCGAAGCGTGGCGAATAAATCGATAGATTTGAAGAAAAAAATGTGGCTTTCGAAAGTAACGTGGAAAAAAAACTAGGAGACTGATTTGTGAACGACTGGGCTACTACAGTTTGAGCATTCGCCACGGATAAACAAATGAAAAAAGCATTCAATTACCTTTCGACTGAGGTTCCCATTGAAAACTTTTAATGCATGGCTATGATTAAAAGGTGCACTTTAATCGAACGCATTTGCATTACATGATAACAAATTTCATTTTCATGACATGGATTTTTCATTACTATGAAGTGAGGTTGACAAAAAAAAAAACTCCATGAAGCCCACGTGAGAATTTCAGCTCCATGTCGCGACTAAAAATAAAACGCATAAATAAAAAACGTAGCCTAAATAAAATGCAAGCGTTTAAATTACATTCCATATGAAATTAAAGAATTAACTTTCGCGCAGTACTGTATTTCACTTTTCCGTATTATTCAACAATTCGAGAGAAATTAAATTTCAAGAGGAAAGATTCTTCAAATCATCCCAGCAGGTGACCAAGTGAACCAACTCGTGACTATAAAAAACGGTCATCCTTGAATACTGATGAAAATCCGTTTCTTAAATACAGGATATACGAAGGAGCAATATAAAGGGAAATAAGGTCGTAAAACGAATCAATAAAAAATAAAGCCCAACTCCTGAAACTGCATCGAAATGAAATTTGCATACTGAAATTGATCCCGTTGGAATGGACGTGTACACGCATCAATACTGGAAGAAGAAATTGGGGAATGTCAGATAAAAACATCTTCTTAGTCATCACCTTTCATCGTAGTTGAGCTAATTACTATTACGTATTTTTTTATTGGCGAAGGCATCCAATTTGAAACAAGAATGTCAAGGATTAATGAGGTGAATTACGAGGACATGATTAGAAGCACGAAATTTAATAGATAAATTGTTTAAAATAAGAGCTGCTTGCTATATGAGAAAAGTAGGATAAAAGTCAGATCAGTCCTCCTTCAAAATGATTAAAAAGTTTTAGATCATAAGCGTTTCCTGTTCTAGAAAAGATACAGAAAAAAAACTGATCTCAGTTTTCAATCGTTTGCAGGAAAGCATTCCTAATGGATCAAATAACAAACTTTGAACGAGAAAATAAAATTTTTGAGGCTGGTTGATAATTTAATGTTAACTGAAATTTTTTTTTTCAAATCGAATAAGCAAACTTGATGCCGGTTTACCACAAAAGATCGAACATTGACAGAGCGAGTAAAATCCCTCAACTCGAAATTTAAAAATGTAAAATAATGTACCTATTTTTTCAGTCGCTTTCATGTGGAATTGATCTTTGGATACTCTCTTTTGGGTACTTGCTCTTCAGTTATTGCTTTATTGAGACTTGAAGATGGTCTAATTACTCTAATACGCAGACTGCACACTGAATATCACATTAGCTCGACTCTGGCATAAACCAATGAAGGCTTTACGACAATATGAGTTTTAATTGTACAGTACATCCAATATTGTCACGAATAGTCACGCTACACAAGCAGCAAATGTACAACATGAAAGAAATATAATCATTCATGAATACTTGATGACAGGAATATCGTCACGGAGTTGACAACAGGGTTTGCTGATGCGTCGCAGTAACTACTGTTCTTATTCAACTCTTTTTGAAAGTTAAAACGAAATTCTTCCATTGCTGATGGTAAAACCAGATTTTTAAAAATATTTGAACTTCAAAAACCTTGAAGCTTACTATGAAATACAACGAAGAAGCTTCAACAGAAACGGCCCGAGTCCACAGCCGCACGTAGAATATTAGATTATTACTATCAAAAACTGCTGGGAAATCCACAAACCACACACTTTTGAAGTTGAATTCCGTTATAAAGATCACTAAGTTTCCGAAAAGCTACTACAGTGATAAAATTTTTGTCACGACCACAGCCGAAAATGCTTGCCAATAAAAAAAACACATATTTTTTGAAGACAGGAGAGCTGTCTACAGTTATACTCTGCTACCTCATATTCCAAGCTTGTGGAAGTAGAGGGAAAAGTCGGACATTTCCTGGACAAATGTCGGATTTGTTCAACGAATTTCCGTCTAACAAATAACAGGGACACAATAATTCCTCCCTGAATATTCCAAAGCCTTGACCCATCTGACTTAAACAGACAATAATCGTAGTTCACCAGATGCCACCAATTCCCTCCCCTTTCACCGACAACCACCCTCGATTAATTAATCATAAATAGGCCACGTATCTCACCCAAATTGAACCAACATGGTTATTTTCTTCCGTTGTCCCACCTTAATTTGAAAAGGTAATTCTTCCACGAAATATTCACGTAGTCACTAGTAACGTTCCATGAGTCTAAATTAAGCTCAAGGCAGGAGAGTTCAGAAAACCCGTTGTGTAAGGCGACATTAAAAACCTTCAAGTAGACCCTAGCAACAGGATTGCTCGCATGGGGCACAGACACAGAAGAAAGAAAGCATAACCCAGCGAGGCCAGAGAAGTACAGTAATGTACTCAACTTCGTACTTGATTTTCCTTCGGCATCTACGCTTCACTGCATCTTGATATCTCGGTGTTACATCATATTTCGCATTCAATCATAGCCATTAGGAGTGAAAATCCGCGCTGGGGACTACTAGTACTGTACAGTACAGTACAAGGAAAGTTCTCATGTTCAGACACTTGTGTTCGACAGCTCAAGGAAAACTGAGCAGCCTGAACTAACGTCAAGTTTGTTCCGGTGAGCAGGCATTGTGAAAGGCCCACAGCTTGATTAGCTTTTTTCGCCGCTGCGAAGAAATCAGCAAACTTTCTCCTCGCCTTGACGAGTTTACTTCCCTGCTCCTCCGACATGCCTTCTTCCCTGCTTACTCTCTACTTTCGCTGTTTCATCACTCGTGCACAGAGGACACAACTTCAAATACAATACGTCAAACTTTGAAAGATTTGTCTTTTAGAGATTACAGCAGCTAACCCCTTTCCTTATTGCAGATGAAAACTCTCGCTACCCAGGGGACGAAGCATATATGTATCATAGAATACAGATGGACTCTCTCTTTCCCTCTCTAACAAAATTCAAGTGACCAGCAAAAATCGAGAGAATTTCTTTGAAGAGAAGCCCTATCACATGGGGATGGAATTCTATGGAACTAAATAGAGATTCGTTATACAGAGAAGGTCGTGGTAAAGAGGATTCACCTGTATCATAAATCAAAAGCTTTACATACGAAAATAGTATTTTATACAGGAGAAATGACTCAAGAACTGAGATGAGGCCTAGAAAATATCCTTAATGGAATCCCTGTAAAATACTGTACTCATAAGAACCAAAAACATATATGATACAGGTGGACTCTCTCTACAACAATCTTGTGTGCAACGATTTTCTGTGTAAGGTACAGCATAACCATTTTTTTTTTCTTGTCCAATAAGGCTCTCCCAATATTATAGGGGTTCTCTACAACGAAATTCTCTCTACGACGATTAGAAACTCCACCTGCATGTTGCGAGAAATCGTGCCGAGGACGATTGGCACAAATACAGGGGGCTTTCTTTCCACGACGAAATTCCGGGGACAAAAAATATGCGTTATACAGAGAAAATTCTTGTAGAGATTCTACAAGTAATGCCTACGTGTGTATAATTGTACGTCGAAATCCCAGAACAGGAGACAGCTTTTAAAACTACCATGCAGTCAAAATTCTGAATAATCAAACCTTAGCCGAACTTTTGGACTTTCCTCTGGAGTTGCCCATTAAAATCAGGGTGCGACTAGCATTCAGTACTTGTACGATTTAAACTCGGAGATATTCGGGCATTCGTCGCACTTGTTGACAGTTTCAGAAAATATTCCCGCGGATTAAAAAAAATCGAGGATATGAAAAAGTACGGTAAATCACCAACTCAACTGCTCATCACCAACGCAGCGCTTACACTGTGATTAATATTCATTGGCGTCTGAGAATTCCGCTTGTACACTTTTGAAACATCATCAAAATTATTCTCAAGTTTAATCTGAATATAGTACAGTACTGTATGATCTGGCCATACATCACACAAGACCTTGAAAACTGTAGCAGCAGGAATGTCTCGTTTCTCTTTTTTGAAATTGCCCCTCGAATTCCGTATGAGGCCTACAGTATATGGTAGATATTTTTTTATTCTGCGGGGGTGCACTGGGCTATAAAGGTGCAGAGCTGCACCGTAAACTCAGCAGGAGAGATTGCTGCAGATGAGAGTAGAAAGCGTGGAAACGGTGAAGGGAGAAAGATGAGCAGCGGAGGAGAAAACAAAAAAAAGGAAAGCACGGGCGGGGAGATGGCACCACAAAGCCAGCGGGGGAGAAGGAGCGGGACGAGGATGATTGTCCCTCGGAACCTGTGAGAAAGTCGCACAGTCTGGCAAGCAGGCAGGCAAGCAGCAACGGGACTGTACACACACAATGGCCGCGAGTGAAAGTGGTGCAAAGCAGGGATGGAACAAGAAGCAGGAGAATAAGGAAAGAAAAACGCGGGCATGGAAAGAGGGCTGACGGCGCGGGCGCGAGGAAAAGGACCGGGTGAAACGAGGACGTCAGGCTCTTCGTACAATCTCCTTCCTTTCCTCCTTCCTACCTTCGCTTCTTGGCCGGCCGTGCGCGACCGAGGCAGCCATCTGCGCAACCTTTTTTCCAGCGCCTTCTCTCTTTTCTCCCGAGGCATCGGGTCCTCCGGAGGGAAATATTCTTTTTTTTCCCACGCCTGATGACCAATTATTCGCCTACAGTATGCGTGGATTCCTTTCGTTCGCACGACCCCCTCTTTCTTCGCAGCCATCTGCATCGACATCCCTACAGTTGACAGCGGCGATTGTGGTCCTGCTCACACTCCGGTTCGTTAAGCTCGTTACAAACGGTGTATTCCGTCACACCGAGGAGCAAAAGGAAAGGTACGACAATGCTCAGCGAAATCATTCCTAATTACATTTCGAGGGCGATTGACGAGTTAGCGGCATGATAACATCAAGAAGTCGGAGTAAGCAATAGCGTTACGCCCAAAGTATTTTTTCGCCACGGCGGTGGTCGAATGATACTGCGGTGTGGCAGCGATGGAACAGTTGAGGCATTCTTCCCGGAGGAAAATCAAGGTACAGTATTGTGCCGGGGGAAGGGAGGGATGGTGACTATTGCAGTACTGGTAGATAAACACACACACACACACGGTCCCACGACTCTCAACATCGCATCGAATCAACCATCTGGAAACTGCGCAACGAGCTCCACCATAGCAGCACTATCTTTCTCTCATCTTCTCATCAAGGCGCAAGTGAAATCTCAGCCCATCCTCAGCCAGCCACCGTACATACCAACGACGCAACGCTTTTCTTTTATTTGTATTCATTCTATTTTCTCTTTCTTTAATCAACCTAGCCCCGGATTTACTGGAGGTGTCAACTCACTTTCGAGCTCGTCAGCGCGGGCTTATCATCAATAAGAGAACGTTTCACTGCTGGGTCATCCAGGAGAACCACCTAGTTTGACCCACGACGAGGCAACTCATTAAAAAACAACGTCGTTAAAAATAAGAACCGGCTGCCTAATTTTCCAGAAACTAATGCATTTCATGACCTCCCTCCCCGAATACTGGGGCTAGATTTATCTCAGACATCCCTACGATGCCACGTAACATTGCACACTTCCGAGCTCGAATCACAAAGAATCCCGAAGTATGCATATTTTTACATTGATGTCATCAATGGTGTCTTGAGAAGTTAAATTGTACTGTATAATATCTATAATTCATCAGGTGGTTGTTCGTCAAATTCAGAATAAAATTTCCAACGCCCCATGCATCGTCTTGAAGGATAAATGTGTATCAAAAATTTAAACTTGGTAGAACAAGTGGGCAAAATATTCAGAAGAAATATTTCTTCACATAAAGTAATGCACTGTTCTTATTACCCCAGGTGAAATCGAATTAAGAACACATTCTAAAAATCTCTCAGGTAACAGAGAAATCAGCGCAAATTTCGTATCACTGCACTGTTTTCTGTCTCTCTCCAAGTGAGAACTTGGATAGATGGTGATGAGTCCCAACGAAAAGAACAGCACACAGCCAAGGACCAACGGATGAATTTGAGTGGAGGAGAAGCAAGAAGCCGCCGACTGGGTATGCGAAGAGAGAAACCAGTATGACTAAAATTATGGTGGCCAACAAAAAAGCGGGCATTAGACTGAGGAACCAGGGCAAGGATAACGCGTTTCGGAATGGGGGTGATCACGGAACAGCACCTTCCAAATGCCCGTCAGAAAACAAACGATTCATCCCTCATCAACCAGGTTTGTCAAGAACATAGACTTGCAAAACAGGGAAAACAATCTCTTCAGATTCTGACATGGACAATAAGGCAGAGTACAGTATATCATAATACTCATTTGCAAGATGGTAATTTTTTCAATTACTTTTCTAAATCACGTAGAGTAGTGCCATAGTACAATATCCTCCATTCCTTTAATCGATGCAAACATCTTTCGTCCGCAGCAGGATAACCTTACATGAGGGTACAGTACTGTGCTTCCGACCGCAGAGCTTCGCAAATCTTGGAACATTTATTATCCAAGGGTAAAAAATTAACACATTCGGTATTCAGAAACTCAAAATATTCTTTAGAACCCCCTTAAGTCAAATACCTCTTTACGCCCAATGTCATCCGATTCCCTTTCTGAATTTCCTCAGCATAAGTGCAATGAAAATCCCTTCAACTCAAAGGCATTCATCTTCAAACCTCCATAACTCAAATTTCCTCAAGATCCTCAGCATATTGTTTTGATGACACAAGAAAGAGGAGGGCCATTCAAATTTACGTTGATATGTTTTGAAAGGGAGTGAAATATTAATTGGGCAAATGAACCCTAGCATCCAATTTCAGCATCACGTCAACTCATCTGATGATCAATTCAAGATCCAGAATATCAACAGTTACAATTTTCATACAAGGCTTCTTCCATATTCTACCAACAAAAATAATCCTTGCTTCCCTCACTAAAATCCTCTTGCTGGTCCGTTGAAGAGGTTTAACATCACACAAGGGTCACCAGTTGAGACTGCTGATTTAATAACATACAAGATTGGGCAAGGGATGGGCGGTGTGCCAGAGAGGGATTCGGCGTGCTTTTGGACGTGGGATTTTTGGCCGCCAATAGGGGCGCCCTCCAGCAGGACGCAAGAGATGCACATGCACAGCACGCACGCATCTGGAGGCAACCAAGGGAAAGGAGCGGGGATGGAGAGAGGGAGGCAGGGAGGTAGTACAGTACAGTACAGCATAGAGAAAGAGAACGCGTCCCTCGCGACCCACATCTCGCCGCGCGCAGCCGCAGTGGAGCAGGAAAAGGGGTGCGTTGCGTCACACTGGAACATGCCCTCAAACTCTCCCTCTCCTCCTCCCACTTCCCCGCATTTCGTGGCGGCGGCGGCGCGCGTGATGAATAATTGCCGCCCCGATCCGGTCATCATTCCGCGGAGCCCCTCAGGAGAAAAACTTATTCCCAGGAAAGGATTGCAAAACTGGGGTGAGGTCCGGCCGGATTCCGCGGGTTTCACAAACCGGCCGCCGCGGTCGTGCGAGGAACGCGAAACAAGGTGCGGTGGTATCCTTTGCCTCCTAAGGACACTCGAGCGACCATCTCGTCTTGCCCATACCAGCCCCCGATCCCGGGGCACAGACAGGTACCCCGGGTTCCCTTGACCCAATTCCCGTCGAATCCGCTGCTTCATTGGCGATTCGATTCAATTTCTATGGGCTGGGAGAGCCAAAACTACAGCTTCCCAGACTATTCTATGATCCGCGAAAATACTGCATCAAAATCTAACCCGAGCTGAAGGCCATCTTGTAACTCGCCATCCCCTCAAAATTAACAAATGAGGACTTCAGCGCATACGGATAACAAAATAAAATTATGCTCAGGGTACTTCACCTTAGGAGAAAACGAATTCAGAGAATTTAGTTACGGTTATAGAAACGTAAGAAGCGCAAAAATTAAGGAAAAATTCGCAATGAATATTGCTGGAGAGGATACCATTGCAGTTAATCAGTGTGCGTTTTTATAACTGGAATTAATGTAATACAAAAGAGTCCACGTGAGAATAACCCTACTATCACAAAATAGTTGATCGTATTGACGAATTACATTTAATTGGCCATAAAAAAAATATTCCTCCTTCCAGATTCCGAATAGGTGCCATGGTTCCAAATTTCGTAGGTAAAATATTAATAATTATTTTGGAAATGAAAGTACAATACCCTGCATACATCCAGCTTATTTTTCGTGGTACAGTAATATGTGTTCGAAGTTTAACAAGGATGAAATCATGATTTCGTCCTTATTCCGTTGGCAACTACGGGTGGCATAGAACTGAAATCGGGTTTATCAAACCTATTTCAACTCACGACAGATACGCTATCAAGTACTGTAGTCATTTAAACAGTACGATACTATTTGTCGAGGAATAAAGCAGACAGATTTTCATATTCTACGTTTATGTAGTTTAAGAAGCTGTCCGTGTCATCATTTCTCGAAAGACAAAAAACCTCGTACCTTGGTGAGAAACGGTCACGGATAATTTACAGCGTGCTAGAATCAATTCAGAGCGAATAACTTCGAGGAGATGGATTTGAAATTCTACAAAGATCGTTAAGACGAGCTTTTCTTCTTCGGTGGAATACTCAAGGATTTCACTAGAGGCACTACTGCGTCCTCCATATAGTTGATCATACTAAGCACTAACTTTTTTATCTACAACTACAGGTGGAATATCTTCACAACGTGATAGGATAACTTGTGCAAAAATTCGTACGAACGAAATTACGATGTTAAAAAATGATTTGACTGTCTTAATTATAGCGATTAATTTCTACAATACAACGGAATTCCATCTTTATTGGCAGTATAGGCAATAAAGCATGTCCGTGTCACGTTCAGCACCAAAATATTGTCCATACCTTCTGCAGGTAACTAGCGGGTTTCAAGGCATCAGCAAAAGAACATTCCAGGATTCGTCGACTGTAATCGGATGAATGTTTCGTTGTCCCCAAAAAAGGACGTGACAATAAAGAGAAAAGCATAAATAGACTGGCGTTCGCTGTCGCGGAAACAAAGTTATCCGCGATCGAGAACGGCAACCGATGCCGCTGCTTGCTGCGCAGGCGCGTTCCAGAAACAAAATGGGTCAAGGCCTAGCGGCGATTCACTTTTTCCCCCCTTTCCCAACTAGGATCCACCAGTCGGCAGACAGGGACGAACCCCTTCATGCGCAACCCGAATATTCCGTGGAATCGGACATCAGGGTCATCCGCCCATATGCGCACAAGACGCCAATGCCACATCCTTTTTTCTTCGTTGATCACGGATCCGTGAAATCTGAATTCAGACGCTTACGCGATTTCGAAATCATGTACTCCAGTGAAATAGCGTAGATTGTTTCCGTCGCGATACACCCCAAACATTCTGCATTAACTCCCTTGTAAATTGAGGAACCTGATGTTGAAAAAGTATGCCAAGTTTCTCCACAACTCTATGTTTAAGCGGCCTTCCTAATAATCCAGTATTGTACCACATGCGTAACTCACTGCACCGGTAACGTAACTCATCAAATTTCAATACAGTACACAAAATACCAACTAACCTTAATACCCCGAACTTTTAATTAATCTACTCATCCTAACCTTACTTGAGTCACGATCACGAGTAACCAGTCCTAATCTAATGACGCCATAGGTAACTTGGGCCAACTATTCCAAGTAATAGACAATGTAACCTAATATTTGAGTCATAAGTGACGTAACCAAACTCTCATACTGGGAATTGGGTTTAGAAGCATAGGGAAGAAGCAATATCTTAACGTACGAATGATCGTCATTATTAAATTATGGGGGACAATAGTTTAAATAAAGTATTATGCTCGAAACATTGCTTAATATGAGAAGGAATGCGCTTGCGGATCAATGAAACACTTAGTCTGGGCACATAAAACATGCGAGACATCATTCGACCGTGTGTAAAAAAAAGTAAACCATTTTTTGTTCTGTTATCAATACCTGAACACAGATATAAAATGTGCGTCAGACACACGTTATGAACTAAGAAACAGTCGTTCTGGGCAGAGTTGGAACATTATGTCATACCTGTTGAACGGAATAACCTCATATAAATTTAATTGGAATCGAAGTTCAGATTGTCCATACGTTTCAGAGGTAAAAATCGCCTCAAACCGTTATTTCATTTCCTGATCAAAGTCAAGAGAAAATCATATTTTCCGTTCCATCGTGGATTTTATCAATTTCGAATGGAGCGAACACAGTGGAAAAAAAAAACTTGTGGGAAATTCTACCTTGCTTGGGGCTGGAATGGAATACCCATCAACCGGAATCGAGCGAAATCACGAGGAAAAACGGGAAAATTGGGTTTCCGGGTCAAATCCGAATCGAATGAATCAATCAGAGACAAGAGCGAATTCGCCATTCATTTGACGCCTATACTCACGGGCTGGAACGAGCGCAGGCCTCAACGAGTTCTCAGGCCATCATCCACACGATCGATTGTTCAATCACTGCCACGAAATCGTCCATGGGAAAAGTTTCGAAATAAATTCTAAACGCGTTTTTCAATTGAATTCAATTTGAAAATGGTTTCTGACTAAAGCACCATACAATACGCTGCTGAACACTCCCAAAAACATAAACACGAACAAAGACCTTTGCACCGCAACAACGAAGCAAAGGGACGCATGGACAGAATGTAGGTCGAAGAAGCGTTCACAGCCACTCTTTCCCACCGAAGTTCGTAAAATTGAACAAGGTGTTCTCTTCCAAATTATCACACACCATAATAATCCCCCACTGAATAAAATCTATCATTTTCCCAATCCCGTAATTATATCACCATAATTACTTGAATGCAGGGCTAGGGCAAGCTGTTTCTTTCAGTCAAATGTGAAAAAGTGCGTCTGAAATATCGCAAACCAAGTTAATGATTGCTCATGAACAACACACCTTTCGAATCATAATTGATACAGTACTAATTATAGTATGAAGCAAATATGAATATAAACTTGATTTCCGTTTCAAAGAAGACACACATGATAATTGATGCTTGAAAGAAATTAACATGATCGTGGTTTAAATTCAATGTAGTTAGTAGGTCGTAAACTCGCAGGAAAGAATTGATTTCACTCCTGGGGCACACAAAAAGTCCCAAGGTGGCTCTTATATACGGTATATAAGCGCCAGTGAACCAGGTTTACGTTTTGAATACACTACGAAGCAATGACGTACAAGCACACAAATTATCACTGTAGGTTCTAGGCTTCAAGTAGTGTTCCTTCTGTCTGCCATCCAGTAGCCCTGGCGCTGAAAATCAAGAGAACTTTCCACGCGTCGCTCGTTCAGAAATCCTATCAAATTGACACGATTCAAGTCAAAAGAGGAATAAACACGCCTCGACCACCTGACCGAACCATTGCACCGATTGCCAACATGAAGCAGGTGGAGGAAAAAAAAAAAAGGTGGCACAGCCGGAGACGGGGGCGGAAAAAAACTCGGTCACACGACCGTCTTTGCTTGGCACAGAATACACTCACACATCCGTCCGCACGCCGCGCCGAGGAATGACGGGGTCCGTGGGGATACGAGAAAGCGTGGCCTAGTGGAGCCGAGCTACAACAGCAGGCAGGCGGGAGGGAATGTGTGAGAGGAGCTGAGAGAGGGAGAGGCGCGCACTGTGGGGTGGAAACGGTGTAACGCCCTAGCCTTTCCCGGGCCTCCAAATGTTCCTATATACGCCCCAGCTCACTCTCTCTCTCTCTCTCCTTTCTCGGACAGTGGTATTGTTCGTACCCCGGATAATGGACTCTTCGCATAAACGATTTTTCGCACAACTGCCTCGGGCTGCCTTAGGATAACGGACCCTCCTACAGAGACACAGTAACAGACTGCTTGGACGGTACAGTTACCAGAACAAAATTCTCTGCAAAACTATTGAAGTTGCTTACTTAAATCCGGCTACCAACACAGTTTAACAAGTGATTATATTCTTGATCCTGCTGGGCATTTTTTTTCCTTTGCCCTGGAAGTTTTATTGCTGCTATCTAATTATTCATGGAGTTTTGAACATACACTGTATTTTTTTATGATATTGTATTTTATTAGAGAAAGTTCCAAGAGATTTCAATTGGATCAGCCATTTTTCATACAACCTCACGTAAGTCGGTTGGATATTTGATTAGGGATCTAGAACAAATTTGCAAGCCTATCCTATATATGCACGGTACAGTACGAAGTTGATGAAATTCTTGTAAAATAGACTTACCATGAATTTGATTCGATGTACGAACAAATGACACCATTGCAAACATTCCCCACAGGTAATCTTTCGGGGAATTCAAAAACATGAATTATGAATTCCATGTTAAAAATTCATAGCTCGACTACCTAAGTTACTCATCTCAGTTGGGCTAGCTTACGCCCTTATAAGGGGAGCACAAGAAAAAGGGTGAACATATCCCGATCTCAAAATGTTCCAACGTATCTTCTCTTCCACCCCAGAAACATAAGATGAACGAGTTCTAATTTTTTGAAGGCATGCTACGGGATTTCAAAAACAGGAATACAACATATTTTTGAATTGCTAACGATACTGTGCACAGGACCTCAACAATAATGTAAAGCTAAGTAAATCATGTTGGGTTGGGTCAGGGCGGCAATACAAATACGATTGCCTTTTCCCATCTTTTAAATACTGTATTCCCACGCTCTCTCGCATTTACAGTATTTCTTACACAAGTCTAAGTAGGCAGGCTTTGATTCTTGAGCAATGAAACTTTAAGGGAACGTCTGCAGTTCTTTTTCAAAGGGAATGTTACTCAATACGTCGACTCGAGTAATAGTTTTTGAATTGAGTAGGCTTAAGTTTGAAGCACAAGTTAAAGGTACTGTAGTAGGCCACATTCGCTTTACCTTGTATTGCAAGGCAAAGAGATTTCCTCGTGAATTCAATGAAGCACTTGAATTATTTGCAACAAAGAGTACTGCATACAGTATAAATTAACTGTTCTTATACTGTAATAAATACCTTCATGATAGTTCAAGTTTGTTTTTATAAATGCGTTGATAGCATCACAGATACTGTTATAAAATACGGTCAGATCTGTATAGCTAAGTGAAACTTGGCGAGACCAAAAACAAATTTGACTTGGGAAGTTTTTGAGTTTAGGAAAACTAGTATCTTTTCCGGAAGATATGTTTGGACAAATTACGCCAAGGTAAATTGATCTTTTGGGCCTCAAATAAAGCAGTTAAGTGGATCCTAAACTTTGAAAGAAGGGTACATTTGCCCAATGGGTCATTTTCTTCCCGTTGGAAAAATTATCTAGAGTAATCACCCATTTATTATCGCTTTCCATCTCCTTGGTCATCAAAGCAATAGCTCAAAGGGTTTCAAGCAATTTTGAGTCGGTTGGAAGGGAGTGGAAATCCTTTAGGGTTAGGAAAATCTGGAGTGCATTTTTCTTCAGTAAATCCATACACAAACATCCACATTACCACATATGAAAGTCTTGACTTGAAGAGGTTTTCGTATAGACAATAGGTCCAACCAACAGTATTTGTGAACTGCTGGTAGACATTCCTCCGTAATACCTCTAGCTGAAACGATCGGCAATGAAATTTTCAATCCAGTAAACAGCCCACTAAACGTCACCGCAATGTTGCATGAATTCGATTTTACAGGCATGAAACTCTTACCGTTCTTCTCTCTCCCCCTTCGGGTTCCGGCGGTTTGCGCAAGGCAAGCTCGCTGCCGCAGGAATCGTTCCCAAGAAACGGGGACAGAACGCTGGGGGGGGGGGGGGATGAGGAAAAAATGAAAGAAAAACGGGGTGCTGGAAAGGAAACGCGTTTTCGTGGGTGATTCCTTTTCCAACGCGATGGCCTAGCGAGGCGGCTCACGGCCCGGTTGGGCAACTCGGCCGCGAGAAAAGGGAACGTCGACCAGAATAAAAAATAAAAAAAGGCAACCGCGCGGTATTCTGCTCCTTTCCGGGACAGGGAGAAACGCCACGTTTCGCCTCTTGCAGCACGCGGCGCGGATGATACGGGACGGAAGGATGATGGGATGCCTCATCGGATTATGTTTAACCACGTTACAACAAGGAAGTACTACAGGAATTTCATCATTCGCGCGTCAGAATAACCCCGTTGAAATAGGGTACGGAGTTATACTTGGCGAAATGTGTTTGACTGAAGTCAATGCATAATTGAGCCGCTTTATTCTGTTCAGATGTTATTTTTATTCGAGAGAAAAATTCAGGTGAAATTCACATCAACAGAAAGCTAAAATATACAAGAAATGAAAATCATGATTTCGCTTATAAAAAGCAAACAACACGCACTGCACATCTCACACCTTTCTTAGAAAACTTCATGAAGAAATTTTTGGGAAATGTGGCAATCCTTGAAATTTGCAAGAAAATATTGGTAATGCGTCAGATCTTTTTCTAATTCTGTTGAATTTGCTTATGCTTATCCTGGAAAAATCATCAGCCTAGGATTATTCTGAGGTTGCACTCTGTGGTTCAGGTATCAAGCAAAATGAACTATCTGCAGGCAATTATAATACCAGGTCTTACACTTACTCTGGCACTTGCTGTCACTGGGCATACACACATAGGGTATACACAATCTTGGGAAAGAGCTAAGAATCTGGCAATCACTGTCAACCAAGATGACTACACCTCTAAAGGAAAATAAACAAGTAATTCTGCACTTACTTTTTTAATGCCCAAAAAGTACATACAGCAAGATGGCGGCTCCCTTCTCCATCTGAAACTGAATTTTTACAGTAGAAGGTTCCGCAGTAAGGAAAAACAGAAAAAGCAAAAATAAATTATTAATGAAGTGTCCCTGAGTTTTATTCTGACATATTGAGGCTTTGTATACTATTCCAGGCAATCTGCTGCGATATTTCCAGGCATTTTTTCTGGATATTGATTAAATACATGTATATCCTTGTCACAAGAGCAGAAAAAAGCGCATTTCTGCAAGGGGCATGGAGATTCATTTGGGTAATGAGAAGTAGAAGCTCAAAGTCTACATAAAAAACTATTCCATAAAGGAAAAAGCAGGTTAATCAATTGCTTATCAATTGCTTATAAATTTACTTATCCGCAAACTCTGCAGCTTCTGGACTGTTATATGTAAAAAATAACAATAATCCCTTTCTGTAATTAATATTTTTGTATTCTGTAAGTTTTTTCTTCCCCTTCCTCTTGTTTCTTTTTTTCTTCATTACCATATAGAAATACTTTTTCTATGCCTTTTTCTTCAACTTGAATAGCACTATGTACGGTATATTTTGTACAGGTTCTTGTTCTGAAATTAATCTCTTTGGCTACAATGATTTTCTTTCTGCGTTTTCTTTCGCAGTGATAGAGCTCATGTAGAGAAAGTTCACATAGAGTACAGTACTGTACTGTATATCAATTTATGAGAAATTCAAGATGGTTTCAGCATCTTTTAGTTCAGGATATTCTTCCAAGGTAAGCTTCCAATTCCATAGAACCACGATAAAACAAAGAAAGTCAAATATCTTTTTTATCCTACAGCTGCATCGACGTTGTTAGCGGCCATTGTCTCCTCAGATAGAATTACCGCACATCTTTTTGCTTACTCCGGTCTTTGTAAAATCACTTTTCCAATATACCGGTTTGATATGACGCCCGGAGGTGAAACCATTGCAGAGGCATCAAGAAAGTAGATCTCGAAATTATCTTGCCTTGGGGTACCCAGAAATTTCCTTGTACTGTATAGACGAATAAGCATAATCGACGGACGTGAAGGGTTCCTGTCTCTTTCTCTCACTAATGGCACAATTGTGCATGCTTGTACAGTACAGGTATGCACAACGGTTAAACTTGTCAATGCACACATGAATCTTCTTGAATTACGACAGATATAAAATAAATATCTAGTGCAACACGGTTTGGCTTGATTTTGTTTCTACAACAGGTAAGACCCACACAATTGCGCATCAAGTTCCAGGCTGAAGAAAGCATACATTTTTGACATTCAAAATTGATACAGTACAGTAAATTTATAAGATTACTGTATTCGAGAAAGCCGATATCTTCATTGCTAGCATTGAAATAAATGATTTACAATACAATTATTGCTGGTGTTTTTTTCTCTGATAATTTGAGTGTATTTTTGATGATAGCATTTTCTTCAAAGAACAGACTATATGGGGCATTCTAATTGGTGTAGGTTTTTCAAGTTACCAAGCGCAGCCGAATCCATTAATTAAAATTGGAAAACCTATTTGGGAAGAGGGATGTGTTGTTTTACAAAATCTCTACTCCTTATGCATTTGGAGCTCAGCATGTCGAGCCTCCTTAAGTAAAAAAAAAAACCTCCTTAATTAAAATTTCCAGTTGATCTCTCGCCAATTCCCTGAATTCCACTGCAATTTGAACCTCCCTAACCAGACACTTTTTGAATCAAGCCATCAAACTTGCAAGGCCTTTTCAGCCCCAATTTTTTTTATCCTTGAATTGGGTATAAATTCTCAAACATTTATTCCAGAAAACAAAAATGCAAATCATTTGTATGCTCTCAACAAAGATTACTCAGCTTCCACCTGGTGGTAAGCCATGAATACTGAACAGTTCTAATTCTCCGGCCAAACAAAAATGTCCATTCATCAGCCTTTACCAAATCAAGTAAAATTCCATACCTCAAGAATTCAAAAAATTTAAAAAGCAAACTGAAGCATGAAGAGGTGGGTCATGGCCACTGAATGTACTGTATTACTGTATACCTCGTCATTTTCCAAGGTTCTGATGTGATCTCAGGAACCGTTTCCTCAATTGTCATTCCCATTTCCCGACGTTGATTACTCTCTTCCTCTGCATAAGTGATGACACCCCCTAGCGAAAGCGACACACACACACACACACACATCAGCAGCAGCCCATGCCCAGGCATCCAGCAGCTGCAGCACCCGTCCAAAAAGCGCAGCATACCAAAGGGAAAAAGGATGACCGGTCGGCCCGGATCTAGGTCGAGTCGGTTTCCCCCACTCCGCTCCACACGGCCGTCGCATCCTCGCTTCGGAATCCCAGGGCGGCTGTCCTACACTCCTTCTCTATACCGTATACACGCCATTACACACTTTCACCCGAAACCCTCTCTCTTTCCTCTGCTTCTCCCTCTTTGCTCACCACGCAACTCTCCCTCTTCCCTCCCTCTCTTTCCCCCGTTCACGCGCACTCTTTCGCCGAGTGTCCTCTTTCGACATCGCCTTTGCTCCCAAGGACCGCTCGCCCATGCGGCGGTTGCCTGCCTGCCTACCTTCCAGTGTTACCAATCGACCTCCAGCGCCACGTGATCGCTCCTTTCTTTCGCATCCCGATAGCTCCGATTAATCGCCTTCTACCCGACCTTCTAGCTCAAGCCATCGTTTCCCTCGTTCCCCAATTAACTGACCAACGGGCGACTGAGTCCAAGAATAAACCTCGATAATTTTCTTTAAAACGCAGCACGCGTTCGGTCGGATAAATATATAGGTCACTTTTAGTGACAGTAAATGCATCCTGCACCAGGCTTCTATGGTAGCACCGATCCTATTACTATTGGAGAAAAAAGACGATATTCGGCTGCAAGACACTGAATCAAAATGTGCCCTGAAAACAGTACAGTATACTATACTGTACAGTAAGTTTCGTTCGAACTCCAGCACCAAAATTTCTCCCCAAAAAGAAACCTCTTTCGAAATATTCCACATGTAACGGCATCATGAAACGCAATGCAATGTACATTTTCAATAATCGCCGTATTTTTTTTTAAACATGTGCAAGTCAAAATCGATCTTCCCTCGCGTCGAATTCCATTCGAGTTCATGGAGGATTTTCAAGAATTATAATACAGTACGTTCGAATAATACATATTATTTTATTGAACCTTACTACACATTACAGGCACTTGGGTTCAAAAGTAGCCATGAACACTTCAAGACACCGTCTTACTCTGGATTTATCATGATTCACATTGATCTTAATTTTTCAAAAATAAACATAGAGAGAAATGATGTGCTAAGGAGACGTCTTGCAGGAAAAAATATGATGCATCTGATGCTGCCTCTCATTGGGAAAATTGTGAAATGAAGAATTGCAACTCTTGTTCATCTTCTTACGTCACTGCGTGAATTATTATTATTATTTTTTACATCAGGGAGCACTTGAAAAAAGTCATTTGCATAAAAAGACACAGACTAATAGTTCCTCATCAGTTCCCTTTTAGGAACATAAAAGCAAAAAATAAATTGTGGTCCGTGGAAAATGATGAGAAAAACCGTGAGGTTCAATCAGTAACATGTTTATTGATTCACTGATGAATAGGTGTTTCTTCGTCATTGAAACAATTAATGTCCTCACTTACATACGGAAAATGAACGGGTGGAAGACCTGCATAGGCAGATATAGCTACCTAATTTACAAATCTCGGATCATCAATGAATAGGTAACGTTTTATAATCGTAAACCGAGGTGCATTTTCAGGCGCTCTCTCGTCGTTTACAAGAATTACAACTATGCGATTTTATTACCGAGGAAATCATAATTCTGCAAATGCAAGCAGCATTTCATTTCTACAGCAAATGCAAAAATACATTTTGGGTTGCCTGGAAAGCATCCGGTTGCTCAAGACATGAGTTCCTGATGGTGCACACCTTCACGTGAATGCGGATTACCTGTGCAACGCTCGTGAGAGTCGCAACTGCTGTCACGGATGTACTGCATGTCGAACTGAAATTCTTCAGTACTGTAATAGGTACGACCGCATCAGATCAGACCAGATTATTCATTTCCCACACATTTTTTAGAGACGTCAGGTTCAACCGGTGGTAAGTCTGTCGTACTGATGGTACCGTAGCACTACGCAGGGGATGCATAAGGCAGCAAGCAGCATGTCATTTGCTCAGGGTCTTTTTTAGCTCAGAAAAGATTGAGGCCAGACATAGCATCTTCTAGATATCAATAATCTGTCAGGAACGCGAGGTTAGGTGACTTTGGCGCACTGTGATGTATGCGAAACCCATAGAAGCGGTTTTCAGACAGAAAGTTCGCCGGGTTATGTATATCCAACATACATCCACAAACCCTGTTCTTGAACTGTAATTCAAAAAAATGGTTCAATCCAGAAAATTTTTTGTTAGGTCTATTCTAGGTCGCAGAATGCCCTTTAATGACCAGTTTTTTCTTGTGGGAATTGTGGTACAGTTCTTCAGTTCATTTTTGATGACTTATTCAAAAAAATGGTTCAATCCAGAAAAATTTTTTTTAGGTCTATTCTAGGTCGCAGAATGCCCTTTAATGACCAGTTTTTTCTTGTGGGAATTGTGGTACAGTTCTTCAGTTCATTTTTGATGACTTCTGTGATGAACTTTTCCACAATGGACTTGGGCAATCGCCGATTTTTTCTTTAGATAACAGGTAGGCTGTAAGATAAACGATTTTCTTGAATATTAAAAAAAATTTCCACGGGAAATTTGGCTGCTATTAGCAGGATTTTTACATCTATTGTACCTGTACATAAAAGCGCTCCTATACTGTTGATTGTCTTGAACATACAGTGGTTGTCTTTCTTTCTTGGTGCTGCAGCTGTTTTTA
The DNA here is from genome assembly GCA_905338405.1 of Notodromas monacha. Taxonomy (NCBI): domain Eukaryota; kingdom Metazoa; phylum Arthropoda; class Ostracoda; order Podocopida; family Cyprididae; genus Notodromas; species Notodromas monacha. The sequence goes on from CAJPEX010001979.1 coordinate 44,107, forward strand.
TAAGTTATTCATCTATTTAACAACCCTGTATAAAGTATTTTCTTTAGCAACAAACGCCACTTCCGAATTTATGGATCACACTTCCAAGGTCCTGGATTTTATTAATACAGTATTCGATATAGCTCAATATACTCTACTCAGCTATTTTTTCAACATGTATGTACTGTATTAAAATTAGACAGAACGTATAATTTTAAATGGCACTGTTAATACTGCAGTATCTGGATGATGGACTTATACTTCCCACTTGAAAGAGCAAAGTTGATTATCCAAAAATCTGCTTACAGGCGGACTCTTCAACAAAGTTCAAAAGACTAGAAAAAAATATTGTCAAGAGAATTTCATTGTTCAGTTGAACCCTTATAACACGGGTAGAATTACCCTATGATACCGCAAAAATGCCTAATGCAGATAGAATTCTTGTGAAGAAAATCTACATTACTCGTAAAGTACAGTACATAATTTCTATGAAGAGTGTATACAGTACTAAATAATGAAAATATGCCATCAATGCAAGCGCAAACGCGTTCTGTGCACCTGTCCCAAGGATAATGAGGAGTACATTGGAATCTTTTCTCTGCCAGAAGCGGGGGAGCGCGAAGGAGTGAAAGGCGCAAAGGAAGAGGAGCTGATGACTGATTGTACAGATGCGCACTGGAAGGGAAAGAATGCGCACAGGAAGGGAAAGAAAGGGAGAGCGCGCGCGAGAGAGAGAGACACATATGGAAAGAGGGAAAGGCAGACAGTAAGAAGAGAGGAGGAGCAGGCGAAACACGAATGAATAGATGCTGGATGCTGGTTTAGCGGGTATGATGATTTCGAGGAAGGGAAGGCAGGGGAAACCACAGATTCGCCGTTTCGACCTGATCACTCTGGTCAGCATCATCATCTCTGCCAGGAGCGCCACTGTTCCCTCTCCTTTCATTTTCTTGCACTGGACAGTGGAGCCTCATATATGCATGCAATGAACCACCTATGTCAGAGGAACAGTAAAAAAGTATATACTCCGGAAATTTCAAGAATGCATTCCTCATTTCACAGAAAAATTCTGCACTTCAACGCTCCAGTTTAAGACTGAATAGTGCTTGCTTTCGAGCTTCAGGAAAATTTAATCAATACTTACTCTCATTTGCACTAAATTTTTTAGTGGATTCATTGGGAATTCGATGCGATGATAAGTGATACCTGAACGGGTAGCACATTGGTATACTGTATTAAATTGACAACAAAGTGAACTTTTTTTCAGGTTTTACAAACATTTATTTTTAATACTGTTATACTGTACTGTATTTTCCCGGGTGGAACTACTGTACTTAAATTTTTTCCCGGACTGTCGTTCGGGAAAACGCGTCCCATACAAATACCCATTACTATTGTTGAAAGAAATGAAGTTCACTTTTTTTTTCAAAGAACCAATCCACAGTGAATCTTTTTCGCAAGGGTGGTCTTCGGTCCTTCCTGCGCTGTACTCAGCATATCTCCCTCTTTCCCACTTCTTCCCCTTCTGCTCCTTTGTTTTCCCTCTCTCTCTCTCTGGTTATATACTCATCCTCCTTTTACTCCGCAGGTGCGCGCAAGGAAAGCCGGCGTGACTCTACTTCACTTCATCCCGCGGCGATGCGCAGGAAATAAGAAAGGGCGTCTGGCTGAAACGCTGCCGTCCCAGGGAGTTCACCATGCGAAGGGGGTTTCTGGCGAAATGCTTGATCAGCACAGCTTTCGAACATCATTACACTTTTACTGAACAGTGATAAGCGTGCATGATGATCGAAACCTGCGTAGTGGCATTG
>CAJPEX010001980.1:0-45880 GCA_905338405.1 Notodromas monacha
AACCCTCTTCAGCTCCAACCCTCTTCAGCTCCAAACCTCTTCAGCTCCAACACTCTTCAGCTCCAAACCTCTTCAGCTCCAACACTCTTCAGCTCCAAACCTCTTCAGCTCCAACCCTTTACAGCTCCAAACCTCTTCAGCTCCAAACCTTTTCAGCTCCAAACCTCTTCAGCTCCAAGCCTCTTCATGATTTTTGAACAGTTTTCATAATTTCAGGGTTTTAATAATTTTCAAAAAGTTTGAATTCCCTGCTTCATCAGAAATTCATCAGAATTCATCAGAATTCATCAGAAATTCCCCTGCTTAGGGAATTCTCCATGGTCCTATCTTCCTGGTGGGCCTAATGCTGCAGCATCAATAGCACCCAGCTTAATCCTGCCCTTGCAGTAGGTAAGGGTAAATGAAGGATTTGTGGGTTGTTATACTAATTTTGCTGGACAAAATAAAAAGAGCTGGTGAGTCTCAAGAAAATATCTTACTGCTATGTATAACAGAAAGTTTTTCTACCAACCTCAGATCTTCAGACAACAAATAAAAGGATCTTGGTCTTATGTTAATTGTTCTTTGTGTGCTTTGTGGGCAAAAGGATTTTTAGTAGTCTGAAATAAAAGACTGCCATGATCTTGATTGAGAGGCAGTGACAATGTATTTCAGTGCACACACAATACAGCCGGCAAAGGTTGGGACACAAATGCTGCCAAGCGCAGAGTTTTGTCAGAGTTTAAAGGACTGCAGTGGTCAGCCAGCAGGTGATTTAACTTGCTGGCTGACCCAAAAGTAAAGGTGGTAAACATACATACACATACTCAAGAGGACAGCAGGCTGAACGGCTTGCTGGCCTTGAGGCAACCGTGCGTGACTGTATTTCCATGCAGTCATGAATTTCTAGCTTGGGCTGAGAAGAAGAAGAAAGAAAAAGAAAACACATGAGGAACATGGTGAGCCTGCATGTGCAGCGCTACTTGTAGAAATATTTTCAGATCACAGGGTGGAATACAGATTACTGGTATGAACTCTAACATACATTCACAGCACACAATTATATACATTCCGCAGCTGGGCAATGTCACTAGGTCACACAGAATAAAGATGGAGATGTTTGGTCAAGACTGTCAAGAGGTAGGATTTGATTGCCTTCCTTTTTCCTTCCCACTAGGCTCCCCTTTCAATATGTAAGATTGGGAAAAAATGTTCCCCTGTCCAATGTTATGCCAATGGCTCTGCAATACAGGTTGCATTAGCCATTGCTGGGTGTCAAAGAAACTTCAATAAGTTTTGGGGAAAGTATTGATTTTAGCACTATTTTAAACTCTTTGGCAAATGCTACTTGTATGAATATAGCAATGATAGACAGCAAGGGCAATGCAGTTCATGCAACAGTTCCAGTGGTTTTGGTTAGGCACGGTCTTGGCTTTTTTTGCAGTGGAATTGGCACTTTAGTGGCCATGGTTATGGGATTGGTTTTCTGTTGGCATTACAAATTGAAGGCTGGTTGCACTGACTTGAAGACCCATTGTGGATGCAAAAGATTCCTATTTGGGTCTGTGCACATGGCTTAACGCATCAAAGGGTTGTTGTGAATACACATATAGTTGAATTGAAGCATGATCTATAGTGAACAGTCAGATGTAACAGCCATTACTAATCTTTCCTCTGGGGAAGCCGTAGACATTTCAATATATTATTTTCTCATTTGGCATCTTTTTTCATTGCCATGGCTTGATTTGCTAATGAGCTACCATAAGCTAAAAATCAATTCACCTTTTCTGGCCTTACTGAGTATGCTTTTCTGTGCTTGGTTTTTTTTAAAATTTTTTGTTGCAGAAGATAAATTTAGAACATATCTTCATTTCAATTTACTCTCCTGTTTAGCTGGCTCAAAGAATGAAAATAATTGGATGTTTCTTATCTTGTGTCTTTTTTATTTCAAGCACACCATGTCCTACAAAAGCAAAGAATACTTTGGGAAAGAAGACACAGCCTCATTTATTTTTATTTACACTGTGTACAGGTCACGCAAAGAAAGGGTTTGGTATTGTGCCATGTGCATTTTGAAGCTTTATGACTGAACAAGTTACTTGAAGTGCTTTAAACCACTTGAACAAAGTGGTTTAAAGAAGAACCGTGCATTGCATTAAATTTTATGTGGCAACAAAAAAGATGGCAAACATCAAAATCTAACTTTTGAGAAGTTGAAAATTTTAAAAATCTTTTTGTGGAGTTATAAGCTTTGGTATTTTGCGAATTGGGATTATGCCATGTATGGAGCTTTTTGCTTCATTTGATTTTGTGTTTATTTTACCTGATTGATATCTTGTTTGTAATCCAAAACTGTGCACAAGTTCCAATCTGATTGAAGTTTGCCTCTTGAGTGTTGAAGAAGAAAAATGCATGAGTCTCTTACAAACATCCAAGCAGTGAGGACATTTTTTCTTCCCCATGTAACCACCCTGAATCACCTGAAAGCTATTTAATGCCCAGCAAACTGCATAATTGTTTGTACACTTACCCAAGTGGGGAGCTATTTTTGCTGTGACCCCACAGTAGGTGCACAACAGGGTCCCAACTGGTGCATATGGGATATTCTGGAGTTACAAGTGTGTACTCCTGTAGAGGAAATTTTGCTACCATTCCAGGGTTACACTTGGTGCACAAATGTGAAATAACAGGAGCATCACACAAATGCACCAACTGTAACCATGGTGTAACTTATTTGTTCACAAATGTAACCCTGAGTAATGCTGGTGTGAACACACAATTGGTGCACATTAGGGATATGCATGTGCAACAGAAGAACTTTGGTACACTTCAGGTGCACAACAGGGTCACTGTGTAGAATTATGAACAAATCCCCAGTGTGCACCAATTTCCCCACTTGGGTAGTTGTTCCTCTATCTGGGCAAAGTTATTAATTTAAAATTGAAAAAATCCCCAATTGTTAGAAAGACCTATTCTATCTTCACTTGCAGCATTAAAAAAGGAAATCTTATTTTAAGCTGATGTAATCCTACAGCAGTGTGTTTTTCTCTGCATGTGTAGCTCTTTTATCTTTGTTTTGATCAGTATGCTACTTCCTTAAAGCAGTGTAAAAACATTTTTGGCTCATGTCAGATGCAGCAACAACTTATTCTGACTTGTGTTGGTGAAACTTGCTGCTTTTCAACTTGTCACAGACCCAACCTGCTGCAAGCAGTTGAACTTGCCACTGTCGCAACTTGCTGCAGTGTTAACTTGCTGCTGTGATAAGTTGCCACTGAAACAACTCACTGCTGTAATGACTTGCTGATCTCACAACTTGCTGCATGAATTGCAGCCAATTGCCATTGCATTGACTAAAATTTCAGGAAAAAAGGAATTCCCACATTCTTCCACTTATTAACTAGGCATTCTGTTGTTTGAAAATTTTTAGAATATGTAGAAGGGGTTATGAATTCATCCATCCTGAACTAGTACTATTGGTGGCTAAATGATGGGCATTTTATTTTTGATGGCAAGGTGTTTTTCATCTTACTGTATTGTACATTTTTTCAATTGCAAACATGTTCTGCTGTGGATTAAGTTTTAGAAAGCTCTAGAACTGTCTGAATTAATCATCAAGTACAGCAAGCTTAAGAAGTGGTAACTTATAACCAATGCAAGTTGTGACTGTGGTGAGAAGTGATTGTGGCAACTTGTTGCAGCAGCAACTTGTGACTGCAGTCACTTCAGGCCAAGGTCAGTTGCAGCAGCAGCAAGTTAGGGTGCAGCAAGTTGAAGTGCAGCAAGTTCAACTGCGGCAAATTTCACCTGCACCATTCTGACTGTACAGTAGTTGATGGTCTTCTTTTCAAATGCAATGCTCATTTTTTTTTGGTTTCATGGAACAGATTAAATGATTTCCCATTGAAGTCTATGGAAAATCAGATTAGGTTAACATGCTTCTTGGTAAAAAAAATTGTCCTGAACCAATCAAGTTCATTATTTGGGGGTCCACTGTGCTGTAGTACTGCATCAATCAAGAAATTATAAATTACCCATTGAATAAAATATTGGAAGCATCTTCTTTTTCTGGAAATTGCATCAGAAGTGAAGTAGGATGAATCAGATACCAATTTTTGCTTGATGTCCATGTCCATTTAGTCCATATCTTTCCTCCATGGGAAAACATTATGAAACACAATAGCATTTCAACAAGTCCTAGCATTAAGAAGATTTATTTTCTTCTAACTAAATTTTGCGAATGTGTCAAAAGAATATGGAAATGTTCTCCCTGTGGCAGAAGAAAGTGCATGATCTGTTTTAGCTGAACTACAAGTATATAGGTCCGCCCCTTTTGTTGCCCGTCTCTTGAATGCCTCTCATTTATGTGACAAATCAAGAATTCAAATTTTGACCGCGCTGCATTTTTAATAGACCACCAACGAATTTTGTTTGTTCACAGCAGGAAGGTTCACAGAAATCATGACGTTTTATTTCCAACAATTTTTTGGACAATCCCATTGAAGGAGAATGGACATCTTTCAAATTTTGCTCCACATGTCAATTCCGAACCAGGAACAGCGCTGGATGTTCCTTCCATCAACCTGTGATAAATATAATTATTGACACACGTGAACAATTTGGAAATTCACTTAGAATACTACTTTTGTTTTGATTGGATGTGCTGATTCAAGTGTCGAAATCGATTTGTTGCCTTGTCAAATTCGCAAAGCAACTCCTGTACACAGCTGCTGGGATCCGTCGTGATTAAAGCCTGAAAAACAGAGGAAGAAACAATTACTTTACATGTTGCAGATTGTAAGTGACACCGGTATTGCCATTTAAAAAGTAAAGAAATGGTAGCATGATCGATTCATTGATGGTTGCTTGAAACATTCACATGATCCAAAGAAATGGTAGACCAAAAAAAAAAACGACACGTTATAAATCAGCAAAGTACCTGTTCTTTTTTTCGGGCGCACAGAAAAAAAAGGGTTTATGAAAAATACGCTTCAATGTGTAGTTAATGTACTGTATAACGTAATATTGCTCACATTCATAGATCTGTAGAGTACAAAATAAAATTTGAAATTTGTGTAAAATTCGAAATAATTCTTTTGTTTCCGCAACAAAAAAAACAAAAACAAAAACATACTCGTATGCTGCGTCACTTTTTAGAATCACTTTATCATACATGCATATCTTAAAAAAATTCGAATCTATACAAAAAGTGAATTCGGGAACAGATGAATTTTCTCAGAAAATACTGTATTTCAGTTGTACAATCACTGTGATCCGTTTTTGCATAGTCTCCTTGATTTTCATTGACAATTTTGAATTTTTTCCCTCCATACTTACGGAGAGAGTCAAATGAGAAAATGAATATCTATTAAAATCTTGCTTGAAAAAAGCCGTTGAAAGTTGAATAAGAAAGCTTTTTACTATCGCATAAGTTTGGTAATACAGTATACAAATTCTACAGCATATCTTATGCATATATTGCGGCGGCGTATAAAAGTACTGTATGTGATTCATGCAAGAAATAATCAAATGGAAGAGTTGTTGAAACCAAGATTCTACTGTGTATATGATGTATGCAATACTGTTTATTTCTTACCTTTACTTTGGAGAGTCATCACTAAAGCTATTCTGTTTCGTGTTGGGGATGAGAGCTACCCCTTTTTGTCAACATAAAAATATGATAATGATGCTTTTTCAAAAAAAAAAAAACTTTTCTGCTGACTTCTGCAAGTAATTTTCACAAGCAGGAATTTTACAGTGGACACATGGGATACATGCAGCCTTGATGCTGAAAAAACTTATTGGTGCAGGCAGGACATGAAACCCATTGCCATTTTGAAATCCTTCATTGCTAAAATACTAGGACAGGGATCTTAGCAAAAACACTACCTGGCACTGAATAATTGTTATTTCTTTAATCGGAAAAATGTTTTTGCTATAAAGTAATTGAAAATTTCAGAATTTTCTGGACTATGACTCCATTGATCATGCCAGATTTTTATTTTGTGTGATATTTTCAAAGAAATTCTGGCTCTGCAGATGCATCAACTGCTTATACAGTATTTAAAGTCTCATTGCAACATAGTTCCCCTGTTGAGTCTGGTTTCACAAATTAGCTAGCCAGATTTTTTTTAACCTAACCATAGGCTCTGAATAATTCATTCATTTGATCAATTTAGTCAATTTGGAGTTCAGATAATGCTCATATAACGTATTCAGAATATCATTTTTCAAATTTTGCTCAACAATCAGCAGTTCCATTAGATTGACAAAACTGCGATAGAAAAATGACTCACTGCTTTCTATTGTTTACAAAATCATCCAGCCAAAAAGTTCAGAATTGGAGGTATTCTTCAGTTTAAACCTCCTAATTCTTATTTTCATTAAAATGAGTAAAACTGATACCTGAAAATGCAAACACCCCAAAATACAGACGATTTGACTAGGGGACACTTGGAAATTTAAAAAATCAGGTCCAGCATCTTGACAATATATTGACATGCAGACACTTTTCAGCAATTCTAGAAAATTCTAAAATTTTTATTTTTCAAAATTTGAATATCTTTAGAAAAAATTGATCCATTTACATTCACAGAACTTTGGAATGACAGAAATTCAAGTAAAATTATATTTACTTGAGTTTTTAATTAAAATCTGGTTGATTTTGTGCTTTTCTTTGTAGCACTCTGCATACTGTAGATGCACAGGATAGCAAGAATTATGCTTCATGTTTGTATTTTGGAGTCTTCTTCATGCCACAGGATCATATTCTGTACATGTGGGTTTCTCTATTATGAATACTCATATTCTGTATTTTAAGTTGAGAAACACAATTTATTTTAGTTTTTGGGCTTTTCCTAATTTTTCATAAACTGGAGAATCAATTGAAGGAGCTCCCATGGAAATCTAAGGGAAAACAAGATCCAACATATGGACATTCCAACATAGGGACACTCTTCCAACACTGATTATGTCCGAATTTTGGCGTCTCACTGAATTGCATTTTTTAGCTGCAAATAATCTGAATTCAATAAGATTGAGCTCTTAAATTGTGCATGGGTAAATTGTTAGAATAGTGAGCTTATGTGTGAAACAATTCCAGCGGATCATTCACCTGTTGACTGGTGTCACGGTATTATTCACGTGTTGATATTCAAGTTACTCAACGTGTTCAGGTTCTTGTATGCGCATATTCGAAAAAACTGTTACCCGAGACGCCAATTTCTTACTGCATGAAAAATCATCTGAATCGTACCAGGGACAACGTCCAGTTAATTCATTCAGGCCTGGAACTGCATACGATTTTCTTCGCTTTTCATGTTATTTTTTCACTGCAGTTGTAAGTTTTGGGTGATGTTTTATATGCAGCGTTCAAGCGAGTGAGCCATGAAATTCCAACTGCTTGTTATTCATCCTGGCGGTGGACTTGACGAACCGAAACACAAGAAACAAGTTTCCGTAGATTTATAATAAAATTTAAATTAAATGTGGTTCACTCGCTCATGTTTACAGCCGAAATAAAATTACTGGCGTATATTGCCACATGTTTTATCTCTTGCTCAGCGTACATTTCTAATCATAATGCACAAGGAAAGGCTGGATATATAAAACTAGATCATCCTTTTAAACAAAAATGTATTTTTTGCCTCATCATCAATGCCTGCTATTTTAGCCTTTCAAATCGAATTTTCATAATTCAAAGAGTGTGAGAGTAGAACTTGAATTTGATTCTTAATCAATTTCAATTGATAATGATTGATATAAATCAAAATGGTTCCATCAGTTCTTGCAAAAAATTGTTGCGATGATATAGAATCTGATTTCAAAACGAATCTGTAAGACTGACGGTTAATCATGCATATATATGTGGTGAGAAATTTCAGAGAGTATCCAATTGCCTGTCCATACACTGGAAAGTGAGCCGAGCTGAATGAGCGTCCCATTAATTGCTATAATTATGATCACGTAACCAAGTCGCCAATGCATCAATCAAGCAATGATGGGAAAGTGTATTTAAATAATAAGGGATGCCACAACTTTGCATTCAATTCGTTCAGATGAATGCTTTGTTTATTATAAAATTACAGAGGGAGTCTTCGCATTTTCAAAATTATATCTAAAATTATACATAACAATGCAAAAATGTGTGCACATAACTGAATCGCAAAGTTTTCAGAACAGCATTCCATTTATCATGTTGCGATTCATGCACGGTTTGTGCCGTCACTGTACAGTCGATTTTGGCGAGCAAAAATAACCCAAATAATAAAAAATGAACAAAAAACATTTGATTGACGGTAAGAGACTCGCATCGCAAACTTACCTTACATTACAACGTTTCCCAGAAAAAGAAACTGCATGATTTTCTGGGATTTATCGCGGCTAAAAATTTTAATCTTCACCTATAGGCAACGAAACATTTTGAAACAAGGCATATGAATCCCTAAAGAATAATTTTTCAACCTAGGAATATTTTACAATGAAGGGCTTTTTCCATATCTTGCAATTCTGCATATTTTATTCTTTAAAAATCGACGAAATTTGTATGTATAACTTGATAAATTACACACTTTTTGTGGATTGGATATAGTTTTTATTCTGTTTCAGTCTGGACCAAATTTAAAAATTTTTCAAATAGAATCTGTGAGTATACAGTATTGCACTCTGTGTATTTTATAAGCAGCTTCAGAAATTACTTTTTTTTTAAATCCATCCAACTCTCAAAGGTGTCAAGTGGTGTAACTCCTACAGCATAAATACATTAGTTTGTGCATCACCAGAGCACCTTCTCTTCTAATGTCCAGCATTTCAAATGGATAGAAATCAGCTTAAGAAAGATGTAAAATTACTGAAATTCAATGAAGAGACACTTTCTGAAACTTGAAGGATCAAGATAAATTTTTGGCCTCATATGATTTCTCATCAAAGATTCTCTCAAAATTGTTCATTCAACTAAAACTCATACAGAAGCAGGCTGAGGACATTGTGCTTTAAATAAACTTTTACTGCTGCTTAGTCTTCAATATTGGGGGATGGGTGGGTGTATGCATACCTGTTGGATGTCCAGTTTTATTTTGTGGAGTGTGTTTTCTTTTGTTTTTGTCATTGGTTTGTGCTTTGTTTCATGCTTTGAAGTGATTGAATGTCTTTGGGGGGAGTAGGGTTGGGTTGGGTGGGGAGGGGGTTGGATGCAGGCTTCTTGGTTGTGCCTTGTGAATGCTGAAAAGCGGATAATAAAGTGTTCTGTTCATTCATTCATTCAGAAATTACGTACTGTATATCATTTTTTGGGAACCAATCTACAAAAAAAAAACTTGCTCTCAATATTTCATTTTGTTTCAGAATCTCAATATCTTTGCTTTGCTGGGCATATATGTATGAAAATTTGAGTCTTCAAATCTATACACACAAAAATTGTATCTTGCTTTTATAATATCTCGATTATACAAACAATTGAGATATTCAAAAGGGTCGTAAGCCTCTTCAAATCATTTTCTGGATTTCTCGTCTACCCCGTCATTTTGATTTGTGTAAATACTTTACTATGTCAGCAAAAATACACCTGCAAGCAGAGCATCAATCTAATAATTTGAAATGATATCTGTGTAAACCAATCCAGAAAAGTTAGATACTTCCGCTGGAAACCCTTCACTTCCAAGTAAATCCTGTGGCTGAAGGTTGAAAAAAGACAGTCTTGAAAGAGCTTTTGCTTCTTGATTTCCCAAATTTTTTCTTCACAGAACAAATAAACAGCTATTTCTGGATTTGGGCCAAATATTCACCACAAGATCAATGTACAGATGGACTCTCTCTTCACACAAGGAAACAGCAGAAGAAATTGTTCTGGAGAACCCTATATTTAACCATACAATATGAGGAGAAAATCTGGGACACAAAAAAAACCCCCATCCTGAGAGAATCGCTTTGGACAAGATACTTTTAGATGAGGGAATACACCTGTGTGCAAGTATATTTTTAATGTCAAAGTGTGCATATAGTGGGCAAAAAAAAAAAATCCCAGCTCTGTACCACAGAATGGGGATGAAGTTTTTGGCCCATGTCAAATGAACTCACTTCCAACAAGCCGTCGTTGCCTGTCAATAAGGAAGACAAACTGCGGCCAAAGGGATGCTTTTGCAGCGACGGGGCCACAATGATCGGAGTGTACTGCATCACTCGAAGCATCACCATGGCCATCAGGAAAATGCCCAGGAACATGCGATGAACCGGCGATAATGAGAACTTTTGATTCAAATAGTCCACTTCTATGAAATCGAAAGACCCGAATCCAGCCTGGGCCAGTTGCACGCAGAAAATCACGCCCAGGATCACAAACAAGATCTTCATTTTTTTTTGGCAGTAAGTTGGAAAGTTCAAACAGCAATGGAGAACTGCTGCAATAAAGAGTGACTTTTCAGTTCCAATCCCGATTATGAGTGGCCTGAAGCATTCTTGGGTTCACTGGGATAAGGTACAGGCTGGTTTTGGTGAATGTAAATGGAATGCATGCAAGAAAAATGGGAAAAGAATATGCCGTGCATATTCCGTTCATTTTCTTTCGCGGCCATTCCAGCAGTTGAATAACCTTTTCCCACCTCTGAGTTTGTTTTCAACATCCTTGTGTGCAGGTGCATGGACTCTCTTGACGACAGAATTCAAGGGACAAAAAAAAAGTCCCTTCAACAGAGAACTTTGTATTCTGCAGACCAGCTCATTGTTCTTGTTATTATGGTTTGCAACAGTCAAATGACTGTAACTTTGCTGGAACCTTCCAGAAAAATGACATGAACTGCAAGAAGTCACTCCAAAACATAATACAGTGTTGCCTTGCCTAACAACCACAATTTGTTCATGCGCTGTGGTTGTTGGGTGAAACAGTAGTACAGTGGGTCACATTTTCCTTTGAGGATTAATGTAAAACCCGTCATTCGGTTCCCAAGAAAAAAGTCTGGCAGAAAAATATAAAAATTCACCAAAATTTACAAATAACAAAGCACAGATCCCTAGAAACACTTTTATAGTTCATTCAACTGCTTTTCCTTATTAAATTGCCTTGATCTCTTTCAAAAATAATCTAAAAAATCCATAGCAATTGAACTTTATGCATATGCAACATCATCTATGAGTGAAGTAGGAGTCAATCCTCCTGTGTAGCTTTGCATAGATGTCACTTTTTCATAAGGTACATTAAGCAATTCAGGCCTATACAGAATGTCACCAATTACAATTTCCTTCCAATCTTCTGATTCTTCTAAATTTCCCTCAACAAATGCTTGAGAAAAACCATTTTTGTTGAGAGTACGAAACAAGAGCATTAAAATGTTTTTTCTTCTGAACTTATTATAGTTCAACAGAAAGCCTGAAAACGTTCCATCTCACAACCAATGCATCCCTAATAACCAATGAATTGCTAGGTTGGTCAATGGTCATCAGGCAAGTAATTTTTTTAAAGGTTTTTAGTGGTTGTTAGGCAGATTGGATGTGAGGCAGTGCATTTGTTGGGCAAGGTCCACTGTGTGAATTTTAACCCTTGGATGGCAAAGTCAGACTATTTTTGCAAAATTTTGTTACACCTCAGGGCAGAAAATAAAAAAAGAGACAACAGGGATTTGAGGACAAAGTCGGGGAAAATCTGATGTTTTTTTTCTTTTTGCACAGAAAAATTTTGTGGGAAAATGAAAAAAATGCCATGCTAAGCAATGGGCTTTTCTTGCATTAATCCCAACTTTGCCTCAGCCCACCTGGAAGGTCTTTTCTGACCTTCAGAAAATCGGAGTGTACTGCATCACTCGAAGCATCACCATGGCCATCAGGAAAATGCCCAGGAACATGCGATGAACCGGCGATAATGAGAACTTTTGATTCAAATAGTCCACTTCTATGAAATCGAAAGACCCAAATCCAGCCTGGGCCAGTTGCACGCAGAAAATCACGCCCAGGATCACAAACAAGACCTTCATTTTGTCAGCAGTAAGTTATTGGAAAGTTCAAACAGCAATGGAGAACTGCCGCAATAAAGTGTGACTTTTCAGTTCCAATCCCGATGATGAGTGGCCTGAAGCATTCTTGGGTTCACTGAGATAGGTACAGACCGGTTTTGGTGAATTTAAATGGAATGCATGCAAGAAAAAAGGAAAAAAAAATATGCCGTGCATATATTCCGTTCATTTTTCTTTCGCGGCCATTCCAGCAGTTGAATAACCTTTTTCCACCTCTGAGTTTGTTTTCAACATCCTTGTGTGCAGGTGCATGGACTCTCTTGACAATGGAATTCAAGGGACCAGAAAAATTCCCTTCAAGAGAGAACTTTGTATTCTGCAGACCAGCACATTGTTCTTGTTATTATAGTTTTCAACAGTCACATGACTATAACTTTGGTGGAACCTTCTGGAAAAATGACATGAACTGCAATAATCAGTCACTCCAAAACATAGTACAGTGGTGCCTTGCCAAACAACCACAATTTGTTCCTGCGCTGTGGTTGTTGGGTGAAACGGTTCTACAGTGGGTCAAATTTTCCTTTGAGGATTAATGTGAAACCCATTATTTGGCTCCTGAGAAAAAAATTCTGGCAGAAAAGCATACACATTTGCCTAAATTTTAAAATAAGAAAGCACAGATCCCAAAAAACACTGCTATAGTTCATTCAACTACTTTTACTTAATAAATTGCTTTGCTCTCTTTCAAAAATTCGGAGCAATTGTACTTCATGCATATGCAACATCTACAAGTGAAACAGGAGTCAATCCTCCTGTTTAACTTTGAATAGATGTCACTTTTGCATAAGGCACATTAAGCAATCTAGGCCTATGTAGAATGTCACCAATTACAATTTCCTTCCAATCTTCTGATTCTTCTCACTTTCTCTCAACAAATGCATGAGAAAAAAACATTTTTGTTGAGAGTAAGAAACAAGAGCATTAAAATGTTTTTTTCTTCTGAACTTATTATAGTTCAGCAGAAAGCCTGAAAATGTTCCATCTCACAACCAATGAATCCCTAATAACCAATGAATTGCTAGGTTGGTCAATGGTCATTAGGCAAGGCATTTTTTTCAAAGGTTTTCAGTGGTTGTTAAGCAGATTGAATGTTAGGCAATGCATTTGTTGGGCAAGGTACCACTGTGTGAATTTTAACCCTTGGATGGCAAAGTTGGACTATTTTTGCAAAATTTTGTTACACCTCAGGGCAGAAAATGAAAAAAGGACAACAGGGGTTTGAGGACAAAGTCGGGGAAAAATCCAATCTTTTTTTCTTTTTGCACAGAAAAATTTTGTGGGTTTTTCTTTTTTTACGGTACGATTCGTTACCCGAAAAGAGCCTAATTAGGGCTGAAACGGAGTCGGGTGGACCTTCCAGAAAAGACTGGAAGTCAAAACTTAAAACGCCACAGCATACAAAAATAATCCAATTTTGGCCCTAACCAATGGGAAAGAACCCTCTGCTGTCCAAGGGTTAATGAGGGAATCTGTTGATATTTTTGGCCAAGTTGCTGACTTGCAGAACATCAGTTGGAAGAACTGCAAACAGCTGTACTGGCATTTGTGCCAAGATGATGATTAAATGAAGGCTCCATCTGAAAACATTCAATTATCATGATCTGAAATCATTGAAATAAAAGACTCATTTTTTTTCAATTTTGCTTCATTGCTCGACTAATTCAATTAAAACTTCGATTTCGTCGGAAAAGATCACTCAATAATATGTTTCTCTCTCAAGCCATCCCCCTGGATATTTCCGAATCAAGTATTTCCTGGTTTCGTCATAGATGATGATGATTATACTGAATGGGAGAGCAGGAAGCCACCAACGGAACCTGAAAGTGAACGAAAAGTTTCGGGTGAAACAATTGTTGTTTCGTAATTAATCTAACTAATTGTACTCACATCAGCGGAAACATTTTCATAGCTTTGTCCATTCCTGGGGTGTAGGACAATAAGCACGCAAGACCAGTTTCGAAAAGCAGCCCGAAGTTCAGGACCCAATTGCTGGAAATGGGAATAAGGAAATCCCGCGCATGTCAGGAAAATCAAGGCTATGTATCCTAGAATCTGAAGACTCTCTAAACCAAGCTTATATTCGTGTTTTTGAGGGGAAAAAAGCTCTGAGCAATCTTTTGAAAAAAATAAGCCCCATCACGTCAAGGAACAATGATGAGAAACGGAACTCTTGAGACATATCAATGAGGTTTCCGCCTTTTTGGGACAGAATATTCCCCCTACAAATACTGTCCCCTAGATCAGTGTTCTCCAACCTTTTTGGGCCAGCAGACCGGCAAATTGCCTTAGAATTTGTTGTGGACCAGCAAATTTTGCTAAAATTGTCTGTGGACTGGCAAAGTTTTGTAACATTTTTGAAGAAAGGTCTATGGTAGGCATTTGAAAAGTCTTTGCTTTTTTGCAAAAATTAAGATTCAATGAAGCAGGTGCATAGAAGAATGTTAAAAAAATTAGAAAGGTGGGCTTGAAGAAAGGTTTCTCAGACTACACAAATTAAATTGATTTATTCAGCATGTGCATATTTTTGTCAAGTGCAAATAAGCGAGAAGCTAACTAAAGTTTTCTGTAGATAATTTCAACTACCATTTGTTTTTCCAAGGTTTCAGATAAAAATAACGGACTTCATTGCTACTTTTCTCAATTTATTGAGCTGCAGAAAATTTCCTGCAGAGTGCAGACCAGCAAAAAATTTCTGCAGACCAGCAGTGGTCTGCAGACCACAGGTTGGGGACTACTGCTCTAGATCATTGTTTCCAACCCTTTTAGGCCCACTTACCACCAAATTTCCAGAAATTCTTTTGCAGACCAACAAATTTGTCAAACATTTTCTGCAGGCCCGCAGAGTTCCATGAAATTATTGCAGACTCAAAAAAGTTTTGCTTGATGGCAAGCATTTGAAAAGTTTCTGCTATTTTGCAAAAATCAAGAACCAGTGAAAGCAGCTATAGTGGAATGCCTTCAAAAAATTAGGTGGGCTTGAAGAAAAGTTTCTCAGAGTGAAAAATTTACAATAATTTATTTCAGCAGGTGAAAATTTGCCTGAAGTGTTATATTTAATCAGACAATTTCAACTGACATTGTCTTTCATAAATTTCAGACAACATTATGAGCTACATTGCTACTTTTGATAAATTTATCCCGTGGGCAGCAAAGTTTGACTTTTTCCACAAAATTTGTGCCTGCTGCACAAACATCTTTTATATAAAGGTACAGCAAGGACAGTGCATCCAGGCGTAGTCAGAAAAAAACCAGGTGATCTTTTAAAGGACAGACACATTTCACTCAAAAAAAAAAACAAATCCACCCTAGATGCTAAACTTTTTTTATCTTCTGGCTGGATCAGTTTTCTTATTGGAAGGCTCTCAATCAATTCATTTTTGATGTCAGAAAAGTGGTTAGATTTGCAGAAAAATTCCAAATTTAGGAAATCTGAACACAATAGTTTTCTTGAAAAAAGTCCAACTCTGCCTTAGCCCACCTATAGCTGGGCTTTCATGGTTTTTAACAAAAATGCAACACAGGCACACCCAAGAAAATCCCTACTTAGTCCTGCAATGGGGAAGAACCCTTTCCCGCAGAAGGGTTAATATGCTGCAGAAAATTTCTGACAGACCAGCAACAGTATATGTGGACCACGGGTTGCAGAACATTGCCCTACCCTAGATTATGATCAGGAATTATTTACTGAGACCTTGACCAGGTTTACTAGTATTCTTTTACTACACCAGTTAACTTGAAATGATTATAATTAAAACGTTTGTTTGCTTTATTATCATACCTGGCTCATATTTTGGTACTTTCCTGTTATCTCAGTACCTACTTTCCGTGCACCTACCAGAAACTGTGAATTTCATTTTTCCAGGTGAAAATACAAGATTTTGTTTTCCCTCCTCTGAACAATACTGTAAAGGATTAGGCACCTTCATTTTGTCAGGAAATTTGCGAAAATTGAAAACCTAGAGTAATTCGACCATATGGATAATTNTTAACATAACCTGACCTAACCTAACTTTACCTAACCGCCTCCCAAAATAAGTTTCAGCAGAAACCCAAACAAAGCAGAAACTGATTATTGGAGGCAGTTAGGTGAAGTTAGGTTAGGTCAGGTTATGTTAGTTACAAATTTCTTTCAATTAACATAACCTGACCTAACCTAACCTAATGAATACTGAATTCACAAGGACAAAGAAAAATGGGTACTGAGATAACAGGAAAGTACCCATATTTCCAACATTCTTTTTCATTCACAGAGATGATATTTTGATATTGAATATATAATTCACAGCTTTGGGAAATTAAGTCAGATATTTGATGACACTATTGGTTTCTCTTTTGGAAGCTTGACTGATTTGACTTTTTTAAAGGATAATACAGTATTTATAACGCATGTTTGTCATCGTGCTTGTGGGTTGGTCTTGTGTTATTATTCAGGGATCGATTGTTGGACAACAGTGCAGTATTTATTATTTTTTGGATAACCCGTCCACTCAACTATTTATAGTAATTTGGTATATTGGCAACATGGGAATTGTATTTGAACACGATTCCTGTATATTTTTCTGGTGAAAAAAACATGCTTTCCAACACTACTCACTCCATTTTTTGCTCCAAGATGGAATTCCTCCGCGTTTTGGAGATGATCAAATCCGCCCATTGCGTCACGACGATGGACACGAAAAAGGCTGTGTGGCAGGTGGACTCGAGTATCTTCCTGTCCTTGTATGTCCATTCCTGGCCATAGGAATCTTCCAGGTCGTTCACTGCCTTGTTGTCCCAGGCTGATCGCAGTCCGAGCAGTTTGCTGGGCAAGAACCCGTTCTCTGCCATTATGACAAAGTAGGTCATGAATGCGCCGCAGCTTTCGATGACTCCGATCTGAGCGTAGGCCATCAGCACGAGTCTGGAATAAATGGGAGATTAAACGAGCAGAGAAGAACATCAGTTTGATCCTTGTTCTTCTTGTTGTTGTTGTTGCCGAGAATTTCAGTTCGATTCCCAGAAATTGGACATTTTATAAGTGAGATCAATGTATACAGATGCCGAGATTTCCAGTATTGACATGCAGCTTTTACAAGTCTCTCTCATCACACACAGGGATTTTTGTGACAGTTTCAACGAGACTCATACAAGTATATAGATGAAGACAAAATCCTGTTCAAAAACACATCCGGGGACCAATATAAAATTTGTTGTAATAAAAATGCATCGCATTACTTTACGCACGCAAGTAAAAATTGTCGAGGGTTTTGTTTACCTGACCAGAGGAGAAATTTATGCATATATTTGGCGTCTTTCAAAAGAAAGAGAAAAGTTTGCGAAAATTTCAGAGATTTCAATCAAAATGGAAATTCCCAGAAATATATCAGGAAAAAAGAAAAGCTTTTTTGAACTTATTACGGATGAAAATTCATTTTAGATTGTGGAACCTCTTCATCAAGATACTCGACAAAATTTTGACAGCATTTTTGAAGAAAGAGCTTCATCTGTTCAGGCTATATAGTCAATCAAAATTATCCATATGGTCGAATTACTCTAGGTTTTCAATTTTCGCAAATTTCCTGACAAAATGAAGGTGCCTAATCCTTTACAGTATTGTTCAGAGGAGGGAAAACAAAATCTTGTATTTTCACCTGGAAAAAAGCTTTGAAAACATGCCTTTGTTTTGACCAACCTGGATTTGAACAAAAATGTTTTGAGTCAAGGGTTTAACTTAAGGCCTGAGCAAAGTAGCCAGAGATTTGGAATTTTTAAATCTGGAGGTCCTTGAATTACAATGAAAAGGCATACAATGTTGGGAAGAAAAATAGTCAACGAACTTGTTGGAATAAATTTTGGCAACCCAATTAGTTGGCACCAGACAAGCAATTTTTATTCCTTAATTGTTTGAAAAATTTTGAAGCTTCTGCTGGAGCATGTGAACCAAACCTGAGTTTGGTTCCTACAGGCCCAGCAAGGACATTTCTGAATAAACTATCAGCTTTCATATCCCTTGTCCTTCAACTCTTCTTTTCCTGATTCCTAAACTCTCTTGATTAAAACACTTGCATTTGATTTGCAAACCCAAGTGGATCTCTGTGAAGAGAAGCTTTCTGCGTGTCTTGCAAAATTCTGAACAGTGAACTCAGTTGAAATTCCAATTCTCAAAATAAACCATCTTACACTAGGAAAAAATTGTCCTGGCCACAGCCCAGCTGCTCAAAAGTATTTTCTTTCATCCCAAGCAATTCTTGAGTTTCATAAGCACTGATTTTTACTTGACAAACTTTGCCAAAACCAAAGCATCTTTCCAAGCATTCAGCTGATTCAAAGTTATTTAATTCATATCTATCATTTCCCTCTTTGTGAGATTCCTTTAAGCACATAATCATATTCTCACAGAACTCGATCCACAAAAAACGTTGTTGTAAAAGTCTGCAAGATTTTTGTTTTAAAATATTTGCAGTACAGTATCGCGTCAGCTGCAGTGTTTCAGCTCGGACGCCTGAAACACTTCTCCACAAGGAAGAAAGAACAGTGCATTAAATTACATTAAAAAACGGTACTTTAAAAAACAGTACAGTAAATTTGGTACAATAATCTTACAGTATTTCAGGAGTTCATTTTTACAGTATAAACAATGAACAGAAATTGCGAGTCACTATAGAATCAATCAATCTGATTTGACGATCATCGGAAGTACAGTACTGTACTTTCAAGAACATTACAGTATTCATTAGACAAACAAGTCGTCTCTCATCACCTCTCATTCACCAGCTTGTCCTTGTGCGGATCCCTGGGCGGTCGTCGCATGATGTCCGACTCCGCCTTCTCGTAAGCCAATGAGATGGCGGGCACCATGTCGGTGCCCAAGTCGATGCACAAAATGGCGATGGTGCCCAGAGGCAATGGCACATCCGCGATGATGAACAGCAAGAAAGGACACAACTCCGGCACGTTCGAACGCAGCGTGTAGGCGATGGACTTTTTGAAATTGTCAAAAATGACACGACCCTCTTCAATGCCCGTGACGATGGACGCGAAGTTGTCGTCCAGCAAAATCATGTCTGCTGCTTGTTTCGCCACGTCTGAACCCGCAATCCCCATTGCAATCCCTGTAGGCAAAATGAAAAGAAAGAAAAAAAGAAAGAAAGAGGTAATTTTGTTTAGAGTGTTTGTTAAGATACATCCGTTAAATTGAGTCAAAATCGATGACGTGCAAAAATAATACCTTCCAATAAAAACTCCAATAGGAACAGCGTCTCCTCCCAAATTTCCAAGAGACACTAATGTCACATAGTTTTTGATTTCTTGATCAGTCATATGGTTAAAAAAAGAAATGTAATTTTCAGTTTATTAGTGCTGGATCAAACCCATTTTGAAAAAAAACCTCTTGATCACAGCTTTAACATTGAGCTTATCTTGCAATTTTATCAGACCAAAGTTTGTTCATTGCATGAAGTTGCAAAGTTGTTTGGATTTGTCTGTCTTTCATTTGCTGGGACTTTTTTGTTTTTACTTGAGTACCTTGTGCACCTCTGTTGTCAAAACTGGTAGGGAAAAAGGGGACTTCAGGTGTGTTTTTCATAGATGGGTATGAATTAAAAAAAGTTTTGGAAGTTTAAATGTGCATTTGTAGGAAACAATTTGGTTCCCTGCATCCTACAAGATGCCAGGTACCAAAGAAAGTTGATGCACAGAAGTGTGCATCACATGATCACTGTGAATTCCTAGTGATCAGGTAATAATCAGCATTCACTAAATTGATCATTTGACTGAACCTTATTTGGAAACAGGCTGAACACCTTGTGCTTTGAATTTGGTTCAGTAACTGCTGCAATTGCTTTAATTCTGGCTTATGCTGCAATTCTTGTTACTGATATTTTGTTTTCAATGTCAGAGAAAGAAGGGGGGGGGGGTATGCATACATATTAGTTTTGCAGTTGTACTTTGTGGAATGTATTTTCTTGAATGGATGAATGAACAGAACACTTTATTTGCTGCTTTTGAGCATTCACGAGGTTCAATCAAGATTTCCACAACCAAACCCCCTTCCCACCCAACCCAAATCCACTCAATGACATTTAATCACTTCAGAGCAGGAAACAGAGCACAAATTGATAAAAATAAATAAAAGAAGATACAATCAATGAAATACAACTGGAGATCCAACATGTATGCATACACCCATTCATTCTTTTCTTTTATTTTGGTATCTATATGCAGCTTTTTTCTGTTTATCATTTTAAAGTTATTGAATGGATTTGGGTTGGGTGGGGAGGGGTTTGGATGTGGGAATGTTGATTGAACCTTGTGAATGCTAAAAAGCAGAAAATAAAGCTTTTCTGTTCATTCATTCATTTATTCATAAGCAGCACAACACCCTTTTTCCCATCCAGTTTTCATTGTGCATTTCTCTTCTTCCTCAAAGTTGTTTTCCTCCTAATTTATGCAGTCTCTCTGATCTTGCCATTGCATTCAGTTGTCTAAAGAACTGCTGTCTGTTGAAATATTGAAAGATTTGTGACTGATTCTTGATTGAAGGCTTTTTAAATGAAATCAATTTGCTCTTATGTCTTCTGGGATTCATATTGAAGAATCCCCTGCCCTGTTCCTGGGCGGATTGTATGTTCTTATTTATTGATTGCATCAATTTTCATTTTTGTATGGGCCTTATTTGCCCTAAACAGCCTACAGAATTATTGTAGATTTTATCATTGGAACCTTTTTGACAAGCGTTTCACGGAAAAAAATGTATTGCAATGGCATAAATTGATCATGAGTTGAATTCAGGATAATGAGCATGTGAATTAAAATCTGGGAGTTCTTATTTTTGAAATATTTTAGAGTCAATAGAATAGGATTGACTGAAAAAATCTTGGTGTATTTCTTACTTGCTAGAGGGCATGTTTTACTTGAGTAAAGACAGTAATATATGTAAAGATTACCAAGAGACTTATCAATATGCCTCTGAATTGTCCCAGGTTTTATCATTGTTCTTTCTTTGTATTTTTCAAATTTATTGTATTGATCCAATGAACGGGAACTTTTGCTGTGGCACCCTTTGGATAAAATTCGAAGGAATGATTGCTCCTGAGTAATGTAATGATGAGAAAGCAATTATTGCCCACCCTCATCTCAGTTTGGCTTTTGGATCGAGTGATGAATAACGAATCGTATCAGCATGTCAACTCACCGATGTCAGCCTTTTTCAGCGCTGGTGAGTCGTTCACGCCATCCCCAGTGACTGCGACGATGGCCCCGAGTCTCTGGCAGCTCTCTACAATGATGAGTTTTTGCTGAGGAGATGTTCTCGCGAATACGATTTCCGAGTGAGTTTCGAGGATGAAATCCAGCTCTTCGGATGACAAATGGCGCAATTCTTGTCCGTGAACAACACAGGCCTTGGCCTCCTTCGGGTCCACTTGGGAAATGGGCACATTGAGCTTCTGGGCGAGTTCGTCTCGGGTGTGACTCCCTGCGCAGGTCAAGGTCAAATAACGATCTTGTTGATTGAGGGGTTTGTAATTGCAGAGGACAAGATTCATCGAATATCGAAGCGCGAATCATTGATCAAGGTTGTTCCTCAACAAATGTTGGAAGCTTGTATATTAATTGGAGTATTTGCAGATCGTATTTTTTTTTAAAATAAATATGAAATTAGGCAATGCGAATTTCTGGCTTTGTTTTTTTTTTAATATTCACCGGGGGAAATTATGCCGACTGCCTTGGCAATGGCCGTTGCAGTAATGGGATGATCCCCAGTCACCATGATGATTTTGATCCCTGCAGTTCGGCATTTGGCCACAGCATCAGGGACACTTGCCCTCGGGGGATCAATCATGGACATGAGTCCAACGAAACGGAATCCGTCGCTGGGGAAATTCATGGCCTCCGTGTCGAATTCGTACCCCTTTGGGTACTGGTCCACGGGAAGCTTGAAGTCACAGAACCCTGCAGAAAAAAAAAAGAGCAAGAAAAATGGTTATCGCGTGAGGGACATTTATGATATATAAAATATTGAGGAGCAAACAATTTCAAATAGAAGCAGAGAACACCTTCACCTTTTTTATACTATTTAATGCTTCTGTAGTTTTATTTCATCATCTGGCACAATTCAGCTGCTATACTACGATTCTTTTGACGGAAATCAGATCTGAGAAATTGACTAATAATGATTTGGAATTTCTCAATGGTTGATTTACCAATGATTACGATATAAATTCTTGAAAATGTGAAAGATTTAGGGTCTGCCATGCACTTTTTCATCCCAATTTTCGAAAAAATATGCGCATGGCACTCGAGTAAAATACGGGAATTTTAAAAAACTAATCATTTTATTGTTTCATCCCCAAGGAGTTCATTTTAACCTTCTGCAATTGTTATCTTAAAAATTGCTCCAGCTGCAGTGCAGCATTGTTCTGCTGTATTTCCTAGATCTGAAAAACTTTTGGATATGGTTGACTTTCCACAGTACAGTGAGACCCCCACTTGCAGACACCTTAACCTGTGGACAATTCAACATAGGGACACTTATTTTTCCATACAAAATTAATGAAAAGGCCTGATGTGAGGATGCTGACTTGACATGGGGGACAATTTGTGATGGCATTGCAAATACATTTCAGGCCAACTTACAAGAAAAATATATTTCCAACCATAAAATTGAGAAAAGTTCTTCCTTAAGTTATTTTTGAGACATTTCTCTCACCAATGTACCATCCATTTAGCTGATTTAAAAAAATTACCTCTGGTATAGAGGGACTTCCTTCTTTCTTTTTCACTTGAATGTTATTTTTACAGATACTGCCAACATTTCTATGCACGGTACAGAGGTATCAGTATCCAATTCCCTAAATGTCCATATTGTGTTGAAATATATTTATTGAATCAGTTTAAATTGGGAGACAATTTTTATTTTCATGGAATTATGGTGAGCATTTTGTACATGAAACACAGATTAAAAATTATATAATGTATAAGTCTAAGGGAAAATGAGACTTGACTTAGGGACACTCTTGATGCACCAATCATGTCCACATCTCAGGGTCTCATTGTATATTTGTCTTTTATAGACACTGTTTTGAGGAGTTAGAAGCTCCCCTTTCCCCTTCCTTTTTTTTCAGGTTGACGTTAAATATAGGAAAGGAATCATGATGAATTACCCAAGACTCGTTCCCCGAGGGACCCCAGCTCCAAATACGCGTTTTCAAAGTCATCCCTGATCTCGTCGGTGATTTCGACTTCCTTTCCATTGATGAAGATGGTTTTGCAGAGCTGCAGGATTTTCTCGGGGGCCCCCTTCATAACGAGCACATGGCCGAATTGGTCCTTTTCGTCCAGGCTTTCATGAATGCTGAGTTGGTATTTGATGGTGGAGTTAAAGGGGATCTCGCAAACTTTCTTGTGTTTTTTCCTGTAGCCCGCCACGTCGCCCATCGTGATTTCGGTGAACTTGAGAATCGCCGCTTCTGAGGCGTCTCCATCCACTTCACTGCAAAAAAAAAAGAAAAAAAACCCACAACATCTGTTCTCAGTTCTTAGTCACCAATGCTCAAATTGGCATCAAAATGTGCATTCCTAACGAAGTACACGTACAGCACTGAACTTGACTTTCTGAACAGCAGACAGCACTTTTTTTCTGTGAAAGTAAGAGAAGGGCTGATTGGGGAAATTAACCTTTGCTTCCAAGTTCAGCATCCTGTCAACTCATACAGGAAGCAATTTAAGGCCCAAAAAACTTCATCACCATCTGCAATTACCTGTAAATCTGCTATGTTTCCCACAACAGAAAAGCTTATTTTTGATTCCCTTACTCAAATGGCCCCTGAATTGGAACTTTCCTATAAGTCTAAACCCTCCTATAATGAATGGAATTTTTCCTGGTTTCTTGAACTTTGACGGGATTTGATTATCAAAAAAAGGAAAATCAAGCTTCGTAATTCATGTTAGAACCGACAATACAACAATGCACTTTTCTGCAAAAATGCGTGCACTGTTACCTCGTATACAGCAGCAGTTTTTGAGTTGTCTGCTATTACCAAGGGGTTACAGTATATAGTAGTGTATAGTCAAATTTATGTTTCAGGATGAATTTTGTGATAATGAGTGAGTCTCGGATCTTACATCTGATGCACTGAGGCCCTGGGTCGACTCTGTGGCCTGAACTCGGCCCTGTTGCAAAGGGCCGCAGCTCGGGATAAGGCAAGCCAGCCAGAATTTTCCATGTCGAATTGATTGCCGGAGTGGTCCTCCGTGGTGTCAGCAGCCACGATGTGGTTGTCTATCCAAAAGTGGGCCACAGTCATCTTGTTTTGGGTCAGGGTGCCGGTTTTGTCTGAGCAAATGGTCGACGTGGACCCGAGAGTCTCCACGGCTTCCAGGTTCTTCACCAGACAGTTCTTGGATGCCATTCGCTTTGCAGTCAATGCTAAGCACACCTGCGATTTGAGAGGAGAACCATGTTCAAGTTATGCTGCCAATTATAGACTGTCATTTTTTTTTCAACTGCCTCCTTTAGCTGCTGGAGGGACTAATGTATATAGAAAATTAAATATTTCCCCAATGTTTTCGCTCCTTATTTCATTGAAAGGTTTGGCCTTGATTAAAAATTNGAAGCAGAGAACACCTTCACCTTTTTTATACTATTTAATGCTTCTGTAGTTTTATTTCATCATCTGGCACAATTCAGCTGCTATACTACGATTCTTTTGACGGAAATCAGATCTGAGAAATTGACTATTAATGATTTGGAATTTCTTAATGGTTGATTTACCAATGATTACGATATAAATTCTTGAAAATGTGAAAGATTCAGGGTCTGCCATGCACTTTTTGATCCCAATTTTCGAAAAAATATGCGCATGGCACTCGAGTAAAATACGGGAATTTTAAAAAACTAATCATTTTATTGTTTCATCCCCAAGGAGTTCATTTTAACCTTCTGAAATTGTTATCTTAAAAATTGCTCCAGCTGCAGTGCAGCATTGTTCTGCTGTATTTCCTAGATCTGAAAAACTTTTGGATACGGTTGAATTTCCACAGTACAGTGAGACCCCCACATGCAGACACCTTAACCTGTGGACAATTCAACATAGGGACACTTATTTTTCCATACAAAATTAATAAAAAGGCCTGATGTGAGGATGCTGACTTGACATGGGGGACAATTCGATATGGCATTGCAAGTACATTTCAGGCCAACTTACAAGAAAAATATATTTCCAACCATAAAATTGATGAAAGAAAAGTTCTTACTTAGGTTCTTTTTGAGACATTTCTCTCACCAATGTACCCTCCATTTAGCTGATTTAAAAAAATTACCTCTGGCAAAGAGGGACTTCCTTCTCTCTTTTTCACTCGAATGTTATTTTTACAGATACTGCCAACATTTCTATGCACAGTACAGAGGTATCAGTATTCAATTCCCTAAATGTCCATATTGTGTTGAAATATATTTATTGAATCAGTTTAAATTGGGAGACAACTTTTATTTTCATGGAATTATGGTGAGCATTTTGTACATGAAACACAGATTAAAAATTATATAATGTATAAGTCTAAGGGAAAATGAGACTTGACTTAGGGACACTCTTGATGCACCAATTATGTCCGCATCTCAGGGTCTCACTGTATATTTGTCTTTTATAGACACTGTTTTGAGGAGTTAGTAGCTCCCCTTTCCCCTTCCTTTTTTTCAGGTTGACGTTAAATATAGGAAAGGAATCATGATGAATTACCCAAGACTCGTTCCCCGAGTGACCCCAGCTCCAAATACGCGTTTTCAAAGTCATCCCTGATCTCGTCGGTGATTTCGACTTCCTTTCCATTGATGAAGATGGTTTTGCAGAGCTGCAGAATTTTCTCGGGTGCCCCCTTCATGACGAGCACATGGCCGAATTGGTCCTTATCATCCAGGCTTTCATGAATGCTGAGTTGGTATTTGATGGTGGAGTTGAAGGGAATCTCGCAAACTTTCTTGTGTTTTTTCCTGTAGCCCGCCACGTCGCCCATCGTGATTTCGGTGAACTTGAGAATCGCCGCTTCTGAGGCGTCTCCATCCACTTCACTGCAAAAAAAAAAGAAAAGAAAAAAAACCCACAACATCTGTTCTCAGTCTTCTGACCAATGCTCAAATTGGCATCAAAATGTGCATTCCTAACGAAGTACACGTACCGCACTGAACTTGAATTTCAGAACAGCAGTCAGCACTTTTTTTCTGTGAAAGTAAGAGAAGGGCTGATTGGGGTAATTAACCTTTGCTTCCAAGTTCAGCATTGTGTCAACTCATACAGGAAGCAATTTAAGGCCCAGAAAACTTCATCACCATCTGCAATTACCTGTAAATTTGCAATGTTTACCACAACAGAAATCCTTGTTTTTATTTCCCTTACTCAAATGGCACCTAAATTGGAACTTTCTTATAAGTCTAAACCCTCCTATAATGAATGGAATTTTTCCTGGTTTCTTGAACTTTGACGGGATTTGATTATCAAAAAAAGGAAAATCAAGCTTCGTAATTCATGTTAGAACCGACAATACAACAATGCACTTTTCTGCAAAAATGCGTGCACTGTTACCTCGTATACAGCAGCAGTTTTTGAGTTGTCTGCTATTACCAAGGGGTTACAGTATATAGTAGTGTATAGTCAAATTTATGTTTCAGGATGAATTTTGTGATAATGAGTGAGTCTCGGATCTTACATCTGATGCACTGAGGCCCTGGGTCGACTCTGTGGCCTGAACTCGGCCCTGTTGCAAAGGGCCGCAGCTCGGGATAAGGCAAGCCAGCCAGAATTTTCCATGTCGAATTGATTGCCGGAGTGGTCCTCCGTGGTGTCAGCAGCCACGATGTGGTTGTCTATCCAAAAGTGGGCCACAGTCATCTTGTTTTGGGTCAGGGTGCCGGTTTTGTCTGAGCAAATGGTCGACGTGGACCCGAGAGTCTCCACGGCTTCCAGGTTCTTCACCAGACAGTTCTTGGATGCCATTCGCTTTGCAGTCAATGCTAAGCACACCTGCGATTTGAGAGGAGAACCATGTTCAAGTTATGCTGCCAATTATAGACTGTCATTTTTTTTTCAACTGCCTCCTTTAGCTGCTGGAGGGACTAATGTATATAGAAAATTAAATATTTCCCCAATGTTTTCGCTCCTTATTTCATTGAAAGGTTTGGCCTTGATTAAAAATTCAAAAGTTCATTTGTAGAACTTGCAAAAGTTCATGTAATTTTTGTCCATGAATTTTCAAGGGGTTTTCAACCTAGAAACATTTGCACTTGTTGCACGTCTAACTCTAACCCCATCAACCTAAATTACCTTTTTTCCTGTTCAAGGAAAAATTCAAGTTTTCTCCCCTGCAGCTGCTTCCTTGTTTTAGTTTCATTATCCTTACCTTGCCCACATGTATGTACATATATACAGCAAATAAATATACTTTTCTCTCACTGCAGACAGTGATGATTGGAGCAGCTACTCCTTTTGAAATACAAATTCCAAAAGGAAATACCTTTGTGTGTATTTGTGCATGTGATGCTTAATCATATTGCATATATTTGAAGGTATCAACAAGTGTAGTCATGGATCCTGGAGCTCACATTGGTGTAAAGTAATCTCATTTGCCCTTAATTCCATGAATTAACCCTTGGACAACGGCAGCCTTCTTTCCATCCCAGGGCAAAGTCAGACTTTTTCCTGATGGGCCTGCATTATATTTTTGCACAAGGTTATGCAACCCCTTCCAGGTGGGGGACGGCAAAGTTGGATTTTATCCAGGGATAAAGAAATTCTGGGAAAGTCCTGAGTTGGACTTTTTCCGCATTGACCTCTAACC
The DNA here is from genome assembly GCA_905338405.1 of Notodromas monacha. Taxonomy (NCBI): domain Eukaryota; kingdom Metazoa; phylum Arthropoda; class Ostracoda; order Podocopida; family Cyprididae; genus Notodromas; species Notodromas monacha. Next base: position 27,786 of record CAJPEX010001980.1, read on the forward strand.
TGGGCTCCTGGCTTTCAAGCTTAAATTTAATCTTTGAATGGGGGAACAACACAAGGCCAGGGGAAAAAAGGGGAGCCTTGAAGTTTCCATTTTTTCATTTTCAGGTGAAAATTTTCTGTGGAAAATTTAAAAAATGCCAGGATTTTTTCTTGACTTCGCCCTGCACAAAGTGTTGTGGTTTTTTTTATTCCACTCTTGAGTGCTACCAAAATCTGAGAAAAAAGTCCAACTTTGCTGCAGAAGTGTTGAGCTAGGTATAAATATTTCCTACCCCCAAAACATTCCTGAAAATTAATCTAGAGTTCATTGCAGTGTATTCTGAGAAAAATTTGCAAATGTTTAGCAAGACTTCCTTCAAAACATCTTGTTTAGAGAATTTTTATTGATTGCAAGTGAAAATATGCATTGTATGATATCTTGTACATTCACATAGTTTTATTTTCTGGCTATAATGTGGACAAGAGTATTTTTAAAGTTATGTTTTTCAAGTGAATTTTCCCACTCCAAAATATGTTTTAGCGTAAATATTTTTTTGCATGCTTGGCATTTTGTTGAGCAAGGATCTGCTCAACCCAAGGCTCTTCCTGCTTGTCTTGATTCAAGATTCTTTAATAACTGAAGTTCATGTTTGATATTAGAACTTGTCAAGCTGTAATGCAATTTTTGTTTTGGCCCTAGCCAATGGAGGTCAGCATACAGCACTCAAATCAAATACGAAGCATCAGTTTGACAAACGAAAACAAAAGGGAGTGGAAGCGCCTGACAAAGTTTCAAGCAGTCACCGTGACGGTTGGCAATATGCCCTCAGGCACATTCGCAACTATTATTCCGATGAGGAAAATGACAGCATCCAGCCAATTGTAACCCAAAATGATAGCAATGATGAAGAACAAGACTCCAAACATGACGGCAACAGCAGTGATGATGAAAATGAAGTGATCAAGCTCCACGGCAATGGGAGTCGGTCCAGTCTTCAGTGCGGTGGTCAAGCCAGCGATCTGACCCATGAAGGTTTCGTCGCCGACTTGAACCACCAGGCCCTTGCAAGTTCCTGTATTTAAGGATAGAAAATTGATGTTCTCCCATTACTCGCAGGAACAAGTGAAGCTTAAGCTCATCCATAATACAGTTTGTCATCAATCACTGCACTCAAATACTCTACTTGGATACATTACTTTTGATTAAGTACTTACAAAAAATGGGTCACAAACATACAAATGCCTCAATTGTGCTCATTTTGAATTTGGGACACTTGCAGCTGAAAAAAATCGGGCTCAATCCTTGGATGATAGAGGGTTCCTGGCCATCCTGTGGCAAAGTTGGTATTTGTGGGGGGGGGGGGCATTTCAGTTTAACTGAAGGTCTCTGAAATGACCCCAGGTTGCCAAGGCCTAAGTCTGGGAAATTCTGGGTGCAGAAAATCCAATTGTCTCAAGAAATCCCCATTGTTAATACTGTCCAGGTAATGTTTAAAAAACGCCCCCCCCCCCAGTAAAGAATTCTTTTTTTTATTTTGAGGATAGATTCTCCACAGGCTTATAAATAAAATTGGAATTTTCTCTGACTTATGCCTTGGTTCAAAAATCAGATTTTTTTTTTTCTTGCAAAGCTCATGGAGACAAAATTTGGCGAAAATATCCCAACTTCATGCCACAAAGGTTAAGCAAGGCCTTAATATATGGACATTTTGCCAAATTCCTAGAAAAATGGAGAGGAGCATTTTTAAATATATTCATATCTTTTCAATAGACGAGTTATGGAATTTCTATGAATAAAATGAAAAATAGAGCTAAATATTAATGTACTCCAATTCACGATAAAAAATGAAATTGTTTGCTTCTCTTTTCATGTACAGTATTTTTTCCATACATGAGAAAATGTGATGCAAAATGTAAATGTTCCAATACACAAACAAAGTCCATGCAATCAATCACATCCACATGGTTGGGTGCCCTTTGTACTTGCTAGTTTTGATCCCCTGTGTATGGTGTCTAATTTGGCTGCTGTCAATAATTTCGAACTGAAATTATCAGTAATAAAAGTGTTCTCAATTTTCTTGTCCATTGAAAAAATTCAGTCACTTTTGTTATTTTATCTGGAATTCATTTTATGCTCAAGCTAAAAATGATTCACTATTAAGGTTAATATTGTAATTTTTCAGATAACAAACGTCTCAAGCAACAAATTGATTGCTGGAGCCCATACAATTTCGTTTCCTGAATAAGGTTTTCACTGTTCTGATACTTCAGACTTACAAAAAGGAATGGTGATCTTCAAACCAATGCTGTTCAAGATTCATGTCCTTAAGTACTGTATTACTTTATAACACAACGATAATTCAGAAAAGTAATACCCATCATAAAAGTATAATCTTGATGAACTTTCGTCTCTGGACGTCTCCACGTTTTTTGGTAATGGTGGCCCCTCTACATTGTAATTTCCATTTGTACATACAGTATAGTGGGGACTTCAGTAAGGAATAACTTGAGTAGCAAACATTGCACACAGCAAACCTGGGTTCAACAGCCATTCTACCTCAATCAACCCACATCAAATGGGGAAGAAGAAATGCCAAAAGTTATATGAAAAATATACATTTTACTGTTCATGACAGTATATTCTCAAATTGAAATGAAAGATGGTGTGGCAGAATAATTTGGTACATTAAAGTACTGCAAACCATAGGAGAAATTTGTCTGAAGATTTATTTTGATTAATCTAGAACATTTGAGACTTCACTCCTGTTTTCTGCAGATTCCTGGAAGGGAAGAGAACAAAAAACCATGGAAGGTCACTCTTTCAACATTTTTCAATATTCATCATTCCTGAGACAGTCTGGCACCAACTGTTATCAAATTAACTTCAATCCCTCTGATTTCTTGTGTGATTTTTATTGTACCTGTGATCAATGGGGGTAAAACAATTTGAAATACAGTTTTTATCTGCTCTTTTGGGATCTCATAAAAAGAGATCCCCAGCTGAACCCCACAGCTGATTCTGGTGTTTCATTTTCAAAATTCTGCCTTTTTGTGACATTTCAGCCACAGATGGTATGCATCAAGTGGAAATTTCATGGGGTAAATGTGAATTTTTAGAAATTTCAGAATTTCCTCTGTGTCTCTGATGCAGAAGAATTATGTTTTCAAACATTTTCAAGTACAATTTCAATATAAAATATTCAATTTTGGTTCTTGTCAGTTTCTGAAACTTTCAACAATCATTTTCTTCCTTTCATGCTGGAACGACTTGATTGAATTTCCCACAAGGAATTATATGGGGAATCTATCGTGTCTTGCACAATAAATGAATAACTATTTGACTAACGAGCCAGCACTAGCTGGATGCGATTAAGTTATACTCAATGAAGCCCAGTTTATGTTTTTTTTATTATTAATTCAAAATGTCTGTATACTCTTTCGCCGTCTGCTCATCCGATACTTTTTATATGCTCAACCTTGAACAGCGAAGGTCGAGAAGAAAACGAGGTTGCTTGTCTCCAGGGGGCTGGGGTGCGACGAGTGGGCCGAGCGGGACTGTGGCTCGGACTCGCCGGTCAAGGACGAGTTGTCGACCTTGAATCCGTCCGCGTGGATGATCCTCAGGTCAGCTGGCACACGATCCCCGTACTTGACCTCTACGATGTCGCCCAGGACCAGGTCGTCTGCTCTCACAGTCATCTTCTGTCCCTGGCGGAACACTGTTGCATACTACATCATTTTTTTTGAAGAAAAAAAAAAGAGAAAAAGAGCGGATTATGATGCAGTAACGATTGATTTATACATCCCATGATTGATCCATTTCGTGGTGAGCTTATGATAAAAAAAAAAACTTAAAATCTCTAGGGAAATTGCGCATGAAAACTTGGTTCATATTTATGGCTGCATGCTTGCTTAAGTAATCCTCCGGTGGAAAACTTGATATAATTTTGAAAAATTGTACTTCCATCATGAGCACTGAAAAGGTAGAAAGTCTAGAAACCTTAATTTTTGTGTCAAGACCTCAGGTTGGAATATTTAAATATGTTTACATTTCAGAGAGAATAAAACAGAGAGAATTATCTCTTATACAGAGAGAAATAAAAAAATATTTTTTCTTGTATATAGCAGAAAGACACAGACACACACACACAAATGTAAAAGTGAATAATCAATGAAGATTCACCTGTGGTAAGATGTTCTTGAAGGAATCCATAATCCTGGAACTCTTGGCTTCTTGGTAGTAGGAAAACAATCCTGTGATGATGACAACTCCAGAAAGAACCACGCCCAAGTAAAGCTGGCAATCAACGATCCCAAATATACAATTAGGAAGAATCCAACAACAACAAATGATTCAGTGTGGAATATTTGACTCAAAATAGACACAGCATACAAAACATAACATTGGTATGGTCACAAAACATCAAGCTTTGTCCGCCTGTGCTTGGCAATATTTCCTGCTGTCTTTATATAATCAACAAACTTCCCAGACTAAGAAATACGCGTGGGTATTACAGTCCAACCTCTATAAGTCAAACCTCCCTAATTCAAAAACCCCCCTAAGTCAAATTTTTCACCAGTCCCCTTCCAATCCCTTAGAAAATAATGTTTAAAAAACCTCTCTAACTTGAAAAAATTCATGGGAAACCTCCCTGAGTCAAATTTTTTGTACACAAGGAGGGAAATTTTTTTTACTGCAGGCATTTTTTTGGTGGGGGAGGAGAGCCGCTTTAATTTGATGCGGCATCCTCCCCCATTCATTGAAAAAAGAGACACTGTTTCTTGAAAAAAGAGAGCCTGGGCACCAAAAACAGTGTCTCTTTTTACCAAACTGGGTATGAGTGCATGAACCCCCTGCACAGTAAAAAAAAACCAAGGGCAACAAACAATTACTCCATGTCAGAGATTCTTTGACATGCCAACCTCAGGAAGGAGTGAGAAAAAAAAGGAATAGTCCAGCATTTATGACTTCAACTTTCACTGGGACCCCAGGAGTACAGTGCGGCATACAGAAGATCAACCAGGAAGAAAACCACACAAAAGGCTTAAGCCATCTGGGAATGCTGACCAACACTTTTCAAAAATGGAAGCCAGCTACCCCCAAAGTTACCAAACTTCTTCTTTTCTGCTGAATTGACCAAGAATTAAATTGGGTCAATTCATCAGGATTTCAAATGCACATTATCCAAGAAATTCTGCTGCACTCCCAGCCTCAGTATTTTTGCAGCACTTGCAGCACAGAAACTGTAACACTCCATGTTCCAGATGCATAACTCAAATTCTTCTCCACACTTTGCTGTGGAACCTGGTTTGGATCAAATTCATTGATGCTTGTGCACATTATATATTGGATGAATCAAGACAAGAGTTTATACATTTCCATTGCAGAATTTTCAGTACATTTCCAAAAGCATGCAAAAATATTTTGAACTTTCATAAACTGTGATTTCCTGAAGAGGAATTGGAATATGGATAAAAGTCTGAGTAGAAGTAAAGCAGTTGGCTAGCAATTGAGGCTTGAAGTTTATTATTCTGACAGGCTAGAGATGACAACACAACAAAGTTATTCAGAGCTGTAGAATTTTCACAGAGATGACTTAGGTCTGGCCCATGAGAATAGACATAGCACAGACTGTAAAAAACTGACAAGGTCTGTGCCTATGAAAAGTAACATGGCAAACAGGCATAACATTGGAAAATTCTGCATGGCACAGCTTTTTAAAAATTTTTAATAAGAGAGGGGAAAAGAATAAATAAGGAAATCAGTTTCTGGGTTACAAGCAGTTGGCTAGCAATTGAGGCGTTTAGTTTATTATTCTGACAGGTTAGAGAAGACAACACAACAAAGTTATTCAGAGCTGTAGAATTTTAACAGAGATGACTTAGGTCTGGCCCATGAGAATAGACATGGCACACACTGTAAAAATCTCACAAGGTCTGTGCCTATGAAAAGTAACATGGCATGCAGGCATAACATCAGAATATTCTGCATGGCACAGCTTTTTAAAAATTATTCATTTCTGTACCTTAAAAATATACAGGGAACAGCTTGTAAAAATGAATTTTTGCCATGAAAATAAACATTTTTTACACACACAAAATTGTGAAATTCTGTGCACTGCTTGTGAAAAATTAGATAGGATGTGCCACAAAAAAATGCCCAGCATAGAGTCTTGTGAGTTATCAAGGTTCAACTGCATTACATTTTGCACTAGAATTAAGCCTTTCTTTGGGGATAGGCCATTTTTCAGATTGGAATTGACTTCCAGCAAAACAGCTATTCACAAACTTGCAAGAAAAAAAATTGCTAAAATGCAAAAACTTGCAGAGGGTGCAAACTTGCAAGCTGAAACTGTTTCCTGGAAATGAGGACAACACTTTTGGCATGCAAATTTGGGTGAAAACCTAGGCCCTGCCCCAGACAAAGGATTCCCAGGGGACCCTTGATTGGGGTTGGATGTCCTTTTTTTTGGGTGCATGAACTGAAACTGTTTGAGTGCATGAACCCCCTGCGCAGTTCCTCCAGTGCATTCCACCGTTGCAGTTCCTACCAGTTCCTCAAGAGGAACTGGAAGTTCCTTGAAAAAAAATCGAATTGTCGTTGAAGAAGGACATGAAAATCGTCCGCGGTACCTTACTTCAACTCAGTTTTTCATCCATATTCCAGTTCCTCTTGAGGAACTGGAAGGAACTGCGCAGGGGGACTGCACTGGAGGAACTGCTCAGGGGGTTCATGCAATCATACACAGTTTCGTAAAAGAGACACTGTTTCTGGTGCCCAGGCATTGGAAACAGTGTCTCTTTGTTCAATGAATGGGGGAGGATGCTGCATCAAATTAAAGTGGCTCTCCTCCCCCACCAAAAAAATGCCTGGAGTAAAAAAAATTTCCCTCCCTGTGTACAAAAAATTCGACTTAGGGAGGTTTCCCATGAACTTTTTCGAGTTACGGAGGTTTTTTAAACATTATTTTTTAAGGGATTGGAAGGGGACTGGGGAAAAATTCGACTTAGGGAGGTTTTCGACTTAGGGAGGTTCGACTTATAGAGGTTGGACTGTATATTCTCAATCTTGTCTTTGGAGCTTTTACCAAAAAGCTCCCTGCCAAGTTCCCCGGCGGTGTTTTGTGTTTCATTTTGCTTATTTTTGCCTCAATTTTATTCACTTTCTCCGACCTAACTTTTGTTCTTTGTGGCCTGTGCGCCACAAAAGTGGTAGCAGAGCATTTTAAAGTAATCGATCCCCCTTAAAAAAAAAAAAAAGCAATTACAAAAGAAGTTCAAAATCAAAAGTGATTTAAAATTTACATTTTCAAAATAAAAAAAGTTCCAAATACGTGAATAAAAAGAAGCCTTACTAAAAACGTAAAAATAACTGAAAGATTTAGATTACAAAAAGTGCTATACGTGAAGTGCAAACAACAAGTTGCATTGGGTTGCATTCCAGAGAAGCCCGCATCAAGCCTCATCTACGACGTCAAACAACAAGATGGTTTGAACAAAACGTCAAGCAGTAAGCAGGGGGGCTCCAGAGCCCCCAGTCGTGAGTCAAGATTCGATTGAAAATCCACCAAGCAATTCAGTTCAAATCGTTGAAAGTAACGCACAAGCTACGAATAATGAATCAAATGCAAACCAAGAAAACGTGCAAAATCAAAGCAAAATACAAAATAACGAGTCAGAACAAGAACCTATGGAAGTAGAATCAATTGAAATACACAACAAACACATTCAAGAATATCATAGTACTATAACAACCATAAACGTAAAACATATACTAGTATCACTAATTATACGTATTGTTCAAAACATCAAACAAGCTGATAGGGCAATTCAAGTGTTAAGCGAACCAAACAAAACAAACACATTCAAAAACATTCAAAAGAATTTGTCTGAAGTTCTCACCATGCTAATTACAACCGACAAATACACACTGGAAGTAAATTCACAACAGAATATCGAATTACTACAAGATGAAATCACGAATATAGTTGTAGCACCAATAGAAGAATTAATAGAAAATTGGATGAATTATCGCCCAACTCTCAACACAATTCTAGGAGTAAAAATACCACCATTTCAACCAATACAAACAGCTAACAACACTTTACAAAACAAAATGTGCGAAAGTGGATGCATCCCACAGAACCAAAACACAACCTTACCAAGTGTACACCCATTCCCTCACAATTCAACACATTTAGCACCTATGAAAGATCAACCGGTAATATCACAAACAAAAGCAAACAAACTCAAATACCTTGGAGTCGATACTGAAGAAAACAAGAACCCCTTAAAAGAAGAAATCAAAAGATATGGAAAGGGAAGTGAACTAGACTTTCAGGGACAAAATTCAACAGCATTTATAAAAAATTACTCAAAAACGTTACAAAAATCATTCGTACAATTCTGTGGTACTCCGGAGGAAGAACAATTGTTTGAGAGGGTTTGGACCAAATTTCGTCCTATACATGAAGCACCAAAAAATCAATTAAAACCTCGGGAAAGAATAGACATATTCTTAATGCATCTTGACGGACAGGCTAAAAAGAATTACATCCAATACCAAGGAAGAACTTCAGAAAACGATTGTCTAGGAATGCTACAAACAGCACTTGATGAGTACGGTAACGTAACAAAATTAAAAAAACAACTAATCAAAGAATTAGATCAACTACCAGTTCCAAACGGGTCATTTGAACAAGCGGCAGAATACATGAGAGAAGTACTAAAAATAGTAATTAGTCTGAATAACTTAACAACTGATCGGAAGTATACACATAGAAAAGTCTGGCCATCTATACTAGAACATTTGAGTCAGGACACATTCATGGAAACCGTTACAAATTCAATGAAAAACGATTAGGAATTAACGCAAGAAGTACTAGACACTTGGGAAGAAGACCCAGAAACAAGATATAGGTGGTTATTAAGTTTTTTTTCAGACAATGCACGAAGACGCGATCCCGAATATACACAAAAACTTCTCTCATTTAGAGCAGGAGAAAAAATTCAACCATCACATACAATAGTCAATCAAACGGAATCAACCACAAGCAATCTAAATACGAATAACACAAGTCCAAATGAAATGCCAAGTACAAGCAACATGACCCCCAGAAACCAAAATTCTCAAACAAATCAACCAACATTCCGAAATAATCAAAAACCAAATTACATCTCAAATCCAAATAGAAGGTTCACATGTATATATTGTAAAGAACAACATTCAATATTCTACTGCCAAAAGACACATGAGGAAAAACAAAAAGCAGTTAACCACGAAAGATTATGTCTCAACTGTCTAAGCGGTGGTCATGCGGTAGCACAATGTAGAATCCCAACAAATTGTAAAAAATGTAATGCTCGACATTACACAACACTATGTAAATTTTATGTCAGTGAACCACCACCAACAAATCAAAGTGTAACTCAATTCCGTAACCAATCGCCAAATCGAGGGACATTTAATTCTTGGAAGTTTAATAACAACAGAAATGAAAGCAATCCAGTGCAACAGAATGAAACAACAGGAGTAGATCAAGCTCTTCAAGAAATGAGGAACATGTGGGTACAAGCCCAGAGCATTGCACAATTCCAAAATATGTTTGCCATACCACTTCAACAGCAACTATTAACAACCCTAAATCAACAGAGAAATGTATCAAATGAACCACAGCAAGCAATTCCACAACAAGCAATTCCACTACCAGCTATATACAACCACCAGCAGTGCAACCAGCTATAGAATTACCAAATGAAGAAGCAAATAATAACAACAAAAATTGAGCAAATTTATGACTAGACGTAGTAAGGGTAGAAGTATACTCCAGTACTTCAAGTATAGCACTAACGTTTTTGGAAACTGCTGAACTATCACATCATCCAACAAACAGAAAAATATACGCACTATTAGATTCAGGAGCACAAGTTAACTTAATTTCAAATCAACTGGTAGAAACACTCGGTTTACAGGAAAAGAAATCACGAAGAACATTTGAAATTATAGGAGTAAACAATTCGGGTAATAGTATGCATTCAACAGAAATAGTTACACTACAAATGAAATCAAAATTAAATTTGGATTTTATAATAACTACTGATGCAATCATAGCCCCAATAAAATCATCATGGACAGGGAGAAACCCATGCATACTATCGGACTTTACATATCAAGAAAAAACAATGGCGGATTCGAGAATCATACACACAAATCATATATCCTTTGATCTCATCCTGGGGGGCAAAGAACTCATTGACATATTCAATACTCCATCACGAGAGTCATATTGTACTGAGAATTTTCAATTACTCAATTCAAATTTAGGAACCATACCACGAGGTATATATGCAGCTACATACACGGCACCAAAAAGAAATCGATTTCATACATTCCTTTATAGTACAACAGAAAATATAGAAGATGAAGTGCTAAATGCAAAAATACTACGACACATGGAACAAGAAGCACTACTGTTTTTAGGAGAAAGAGAAAACACGCTGAGCGATAGACAGTATGTAGATGAATACATGACAAAAATAGAAGTAATTGATGGACGTGTTATCCTATGCTGTCGGAACTAATCTTAAATCTATAGTCAATCGCGTTGACGTCTCTTCGCAATCAAACTCAAAAACTTAGCTCAATATCCGACTAGGATGATTTTGTCGAGAAGCTTTAACTCTGTATACCGGGTTTCGGAGTGAGAAGACTTCTCGGTTACCAAAAAGTGTTAAGATATATTTCGTCCAGCAACAACTTCCACAAGATCTCCACAGACAATGAATACCGAAGGTATGCTCGGGCATCCTTTTATCAATTCAATAATACAGAGAGGAATGACCGGTCATGAACCAGCGCGAGGAAAAGTAAACCGGATGCGCATGACCGCAATACATTCTGTATAGCTAATGAGAAGTAACGGGATAAGCGAGTCACAAGGAATGTACACTAAGTCAGTATCCTGTGCTTGTCAGGGTACACTCAAATAATATATGATGACAAACTCTCCCCAGATAAATAAAAAGAAAAGTTCCATCTTTTCAGAAGTGAGTCAAAAAAGTCATACCAAAAAAAAAATTTCAAAGGAATTTTTCCTGTGAAGTGCACCTGAAGTGCTACACTGGCAATCAAAAGTAAGGAGGCATGTCTGGGCATCAATACCTGATGTGGTTCCCATATGACAGCCATCCAGCCAAAACAGGATTCCAGGAAGGGGAAATGAGAGGGATGCTGGGGAATGTCAATCCCCACATCCTCAGGAACAGGAATTCCAGACAAGTTATTCCAACTTGTTTTCCTGATATGTGACCTGGGCTAATTTAGCTCATTCTGAGTGATTTTCTGGAGGAGTCCACATCTCTTTCTAAGTGAGTGTTTTACCCTGTGAAGGTTCTGAATTATTCCTGAATTAGTGCAACTTTTTCCTGTGACTAAAAATTTCGATTTTCGCAGGGTTTTCCAGCAAGTGAGGTAGGAGCGCCGCGAGACAACAAAAAGAAACGACTCGACGCTACGACGACGCGCTGCGCAAGTTACGAGAAAACCGCGGGAGGCGACATCTAGAAAACGTGTTTCGAACTTCGTCACAACAAAAAATGGATTTTCACTGCTTTGTGAGTATTTTTTGTGGTTGCTTAAACAACAAAAACTGATAAAAATATGCATTTCAGGTTTTTGTGTTCCTGTGGGGCTGCCATCTGTTGGAGGCTGCTCCCTGCTCAGATGTGGCTGGGAGACTGGTCTGTGATGACATCTGTGAAGCTGGAGAGACTGCTCCCAACTTTAATTTTGCAGTGGACTTCTTTGGTGACAGGTTGGACCTTGACTGTGTGAGGCATCACCATCTGGAGGTAAGAGCTAAAAAGTGTGGATTAAAATCTAGTGATTCATCAAATCCTTTTCTTCCAGAAAGTGAAGTTGTCAGAGCCAACTTTTTGCGGAGGGAAAGCCAGGGGCATGGAGAGGATAGTCTTTCCATGGGACTTCTGCTTTTTCGACTTCAAAAGTGAGTACAATTTAATTTTGAAAAACTTTCTCAGAAGATATTAATCCTAATTTTGGTTTTTCAGAGAATGAGGTGCAGACCACTAGGGAGGGCTTCAAACAAGCAGTTCTGGGCACTCCTACAGGAGCAGGGGTGCTGAAGATTATCCAAGATGAAGTCCAAAAGGAAGTTCAGCAGCAACTGGCTGTTCCTGTGGTGGTTTCTGAGGAGGCAGTTCCAGATAAGGATGAAACATCAGGAAAGTCTGCTGTGGCAACAAAGGACATTTTTCCTCAATCAAAGGCCATCTTTCCACTGATCAAAAGTCCAGTGGTTCCAGAGGCAATTAACAAGGATGTTGGTTTGGGATCTGGCTCTGGGTCTGGCTCTGGTGGTTTCATTTTGGAAAACCATGAGACCAGTTTGTTGGACACCATAGTGGAAGCCACACAAATGAACATAACAACTGTGGACAAAAACGGCAAAGTAACTCAGACAGTTGTACCGTGGTATGTCCTCAAGGTCTTGGGTTGGTGCGCAGGCGCTTTTACCTCCTTGGCTGCGGTGGTAGCTGGATTAGTTTGCTGTCGTAACCAGGCTAAGGTGTGTAACAGAAAACTTAGGAAGGTTAAGGCATTTTTGTATAACCTATTCGCTTCTTGCTTGCTATTAACCGCTTAAACTCAGAAAGGAGCTGTGAAATTAAACAGTAAAAAGCGTTGGTCTTTTGATGCTGAGAGGACGGGTAGTGAAATGTCAACAGGCACGGCCTTGACCAATCTCTCTTTTGGGGAGGCATTGGAAATGGCTGAGTTGTCTAGACGTTCTGCTACCATTCGTCCAGTCAACAGACAGTTTAGCAGTGAGCTCTTTTCTGTAACCTTGTTTTGCTTTCCTTGCTTTTTTGCTGAGCATGTTTGTATTCCAGCGTTTACAGGCCAGGTTGAGGCAACCAGGGATGGTCGGCATGCTTTGGCGTGTGCTGTGGCCGGTGGTGCGCCTTTGGATGAGGAGGAGTCAGAGTGCTGATCCTCATCAGGACCTAGAAAGACAGGACAACACGACCCAGGCCCACGAGGACGCTCAAAGTATGGATTCGTTCAAGACAGCGGATGAAGTGTGAATAACGCGCGTATTTTTCGTTGCGGTTAGGCTTTTGTTGTAGTTAGGAACTTGCAATAAAAATGCCTTCAGAGAGAACAGTTGTTCTTTACTGTTTTGTTTTGTTCCTTTTCAGCCTGGCTTTCAACTTCATCACAGCATCCAAACATTTTATCCTTCAGGAATGTTTTCAGCACACCAGACACAAAACTCAGCACAAAAATTTTGAGAGTATCCAATTATAAAAATACACACACTAGGGATAAAAATAGAAGTTGTAATTATTTTAACAGAGGATACCAGGGTATGCACACACATGTATTCACATTTAGATTCATTACAGATTCTTCTCATTTTATGGCCATTAATCCATCACAGTATTTCTTGGCTCCGATGCTGGTACTTCATTTACAGCATTGATTTCGACATTTTCTAACTTGGGTATGATACCTTTAAAAGGTCCATTTACTATAGTATACCTGCAACGTGGTTTAAATCTAAGAATTCCTGAGTACGGTAACTCATATGAATTTTCCGTTGCTGGTAGAGATCTATCTTCAGAAGCTGCACAATATTGAGTAATCCGGCCCTTGTCGGTATCCACATAAGCAAATTCGTCTTTATCCAACTGAACAACTTCGTTTTCTGGCTCTTTGATTTGTTTGAGCGGGCATGCAGTTTTTATATCTGCGTCATTGCTTCCGCTTTGAATCTAAGCATGTTTGTATTCCAGCGTTTACAGGCCAGGTTGAGGCAACCAGGGATGGTCGGCATGCTGTGGCGTGTACTGTGGCCGGCGGTGCGCCTTTGGATGAGGAGGAGTCAGAGTGCTGATCCTCATCAGGATCTGGAAAGACAGGACAACGCAACCCAGGCCCAAGCGGACGCTCAAAGTATGGATTCGTTCAAGACGGCGGATGAAGTGTGAATAACGCGCGTAATTTTCGTTGCGGTTAGGCTTATTGTTGTAGTTAGGAACTTGCAATAAAAATGCCTTCAGAGAGAACAGTTGTTCTTTACTGTTTTGTTTTGTTCCTTTTCAGCCTGGCTTTCAACTTCATCACAACATCCAAGCATTTTATCTTTCAGGAATGTTTTCAGCACACCAGACACAGAACTCAGCACAAAAATTGGGAGTATCCACTTGTAAAAATACACGCATTAAAAGATAAAGTTAAGAATTGTAAAGATTCCTCACAGTGGATACCAGGGTATGCACACACATATATTCACATTTAGATTCATTACAGATTCTTCTCATTTTATAGCCATTAATCCAGTTGAGTTGATCTGCAATCTTGGATACAAGGGGGCAGCAGGTGCACTTCTGTTAGGTACTAATTCAATGGTAGTCCCCTCAGTTAGATCAATATTTTGGCGTTTTCTTCTTCTGATTACATATCAAATCTTTGCAAAACAGAGGTAGGAAATACTAAGTAGTATGATACTTAACAGCACAATAGAGACAATAAGGTAAATATACCCATAGTCTCTAAAATGTAGTTGGATATCACTAATATCTTCCATCACAGTATTTCTTGGCTCTGATGCTGGTACTTCATTCACAGCATTGATTTTGACATCTTCTAACTTGGGTATGATACCCTTAAAGGGTCCATTTACTATAGTATACCTGCAACATGGTTTGAATCTAAGAATTCCTGAATATGGTAATTCATACGAATTTTCCGTTGCTGGTAAAGATCTATCTTCAGAAGCTGCACAATATTGGGTAATTCGACCCTTGTCGGTATCCACATAAGCAAATTTGTCTTTATCCAACTGGACAACTTCGTTTTCTGGCTCTTTGATTTGTTTGAGCGGGCATGCAGTTTTTATATCTGCGTCATTGCTTCCGCTTTGAATCTTTTGAATACACATGTCTGCACTTCTAGTGGGAGTATGTTGAAATCTGCAAATCCTACAACCAGTATAACCTAGTGGTCTTAAACAGGTTGGGATTTCATATGCATTGANTCATTGCTTCCGCTTTGAATCTTTTGAATACACATGTCTGCACTTCTAGTGGGAGTATGTTGAAATCTGCAAATCCTACAACCAGTATAACCTAGTGGTCTTAAACAGGTTGGGATTTCATATGCATTGAGGCCAAAGAGATTTCCATTTTGCCTAAGTAGATGAGAATGGGAAATGGAAACTTGTAACCATTTGGGGGTTCCAATATAGGTGGGTTCAGCTATGGGCAAGGCATGTATTCTGAATAACTCGTAGATTTCCGAATTTCGAATTACTGGAGCAATCGTTAGTAAGTTAAATACACATGTTTTGTTAACGTCCGTCGGGTTTTGGCAATCAAACGTTCCCATAGTGACCGGGTTAGAACGAATCACATCAAACAATTCCGTAGCTGTTGGACCTGTTAAAGGAGCCTTGTGTTCCGTTACTATGATCTCTTTCAAAACACTTTCCACCTGTCTGTAACTGAAAATATGTCGAGGAAAATTAAACTGTTGTACTTCTTCGATATCTTGCATTAGAAAAAGAGTCAGATCGGTTAATTGGGAAACTTCCATACTGAATAGTAGGGTCTTCATCCAGACTTCGTGTGAAAGTTCTACTGATTTGTTAATATCTTTCAAAAGAGATGATAGAAGGTCAGAATGCTTAAATTCTTCAAAGGCAAACAGGGTTGAGGTTTTTAAGAAAGCTCGTTTTTCTTGCACCTGTATTTTGTCAATTTTGACAATCCTTCTCTCAACTATTGGCAAAAGATTTAAATAAGGCATCTCTTTCTGCGGAGTAGCCAAAACACTTTGAACCTTCGTCGCAAGGTTTTGAGTAACTGACTCAAGTTGTTTTACCTTATGACTCAAAAGATCCATAGTAGTTAAGGTAGCGGTGGAGTAATTTGCTTTCTTCATTTCTTGGTTTGAAAACTTTCATGAGCTCTTGAGTACTGGTTAAAAAGCCTAAACTATGTCTCGAACCTACTTAAAAGGGTTTAGATGGCTCCGAAGATTTCAGGTTTTTAATCATCCTTATGTCTGAACTATCTCTAGAAGCACAGTTACGCCAACATTGCCCGGGAAATTCCTTATGGGTGACACTTTGTCAAACCTGTTGCTGTTGGACACCATTCCCTTGTCATCACTTACTTCCTCTATGATAAGGGTGTCAGCACTGATGGTTAATGCACAGAAAAAGAGAACGCTAGTTATCATGTTCCTCAGCGTAGGGTCCGAAGGAGACTGAGCTTGTTATTTGGATGGATGTCTGCGTTTAGACTCGTTCCGTGTCCTGCTAGGGAGAATGTTTCCCAAGTCCAATCCGGACAGCATGCGGGACCTTGGTATCTTGGAGGCTTGTTCAGCTGCCTTCCTTTCTAGCTCCTTTGCTTTCTTCTTTTCCCTCTTTTTCTTGCTCTTACTCATTGTCCCTGTTACTGCCGCAGCAGCGGGAGCGGTTATATGAGTCGGTGGTGTCTGGAAGACGTCATCTGTGTCTGAAACTATCCTTGACCTTCGTGGGGTGCTTTCAGCTCCGGGAGGGGCAAGGGTACTCTCGTTGGTTGTTTGCTGCAAAGGTTGCTCGTCTTTATCGCTCTCGTCTGATCCAGGCGATAGGAACCTTCCCATTTCTGTAGAGTGAAGACTTTTCTCGAATCTTTATCTAAATCGTCCCGATGAACTTAGCGAAGAACAAAGAGAAGCAAATCGCTACTATCAAACCAAACCTAGTAGACGTCTCTGTTTTCTGAGTAATCGAAGAAGAGGATCTATCTCCTTGGTCTCAACCCTAGTTGGGGATACGGTAGGTGTTTCATAGAATAATAATTCTGGTATGCGCTCTTGTGAGCTTTCCAAACCGTCAGAATTAATCCCCGTATCGTTGGTTTCTTCCACTTCGGTATCTAGAGTTGAAGGCAGGCTACTTGAATCGCTTCTTGTTTCTCTTCGTTTAGCGATGATAGTTTGGTTTGGATCATCTGCAGAGACAAAAGACTCATTAGCTTCTTCAGGATCTATCTCCTTGATCTCAACCCTAGTTGGAGATACGGTAGGTGTTTCATAGAATAATAATTCTGGTATGCGCTCTTGTGAACTTTCCAAACCGTCAGAATTAATCCCCGTATCGTTGGTTTCTTCCACTTCGGTGTCTAGAGTTGAAGTCTCTTTTGGAGGGGATATCGATATTCCAGGTGGAGTGGCAGATGAGGGAATTACAGTTCCTTTCGTTGCTCCGGTGCTGGATGGCGCGCTCTGAGTTGAGGTAGGAACTTCATCGTCATCAAATTCATCGAACTCCAGTATTTCTGCTTGTTGTTTTTCTGTCTGTGGAGAAATACTAGAATTTCGTTTAATATAGGGTCTGACATAACTAATATGGACAACATCAGTCCATTCAGGGTGTTCGTCGTCGCGTATTCTAATTACGACGGGATTTACTGCTTCCAGCACAGTATAAGGACCCTTATATTTAGCACTCCATTTCTTTCCCACAAACGTTAGAGGATGCTGTCTTAACCAAATTTTGTCTCCAGGCTTATATACAGTGCCTTTCCGATAGATGTTTAATCTTTCTAAGTAAGACGCCTGTCCCTTCCTGATTGCTGCTTGAGCTTGTTGTCTCAACACATCCAGGCTATCTTTCTTGATGTCAAAGAACTGCTGAATGTTTTGAAATTCTTCTAAATTCTGTAAACCTGATAGCCAATTTCTCCGAGGTTTTAGCCCAGTGACTATTTCGATGGGAGAAGCTTGAAGAGCTTCGTGTTTAGAGGAATTGTGCACCCAAGCTGCTAATTTTAACAGTTCATCCCATGTACTTCTGTTGTCTGGGTCTAGGTAAAGGGCTAGATATTCATGCAACTCTCGATGGGAGCGCTCATTTTGCCCATTACCTTGAGGACGATAAGCGGTTGTGGTATTAGCTCTAGCTCCCAAAAAATTAGCCATATCCTTAAAAATACTACTTACGAAATTAGTTCCACGATCTGTGAGGATCCTTTTTGGAGACCCAAACATACATACCCAATCCGTAAGGAATATTCGCGCAGTAGTTTGCGCTGAAG
>CAJPEX010001981.1:4315-45866 GCA_905338405.1 Notodromas monacha
AAGGTCAGAAGAAATGATGAAGTGGAGAGACTCGATGATCTACCCTCAGCAATTACTACGAAACGTAGCCCGACAAGGTTGCTTAGCAGAATACGTCACGCTCGTAGACGTTGATATGATCCCGAGACCGGGTTTGGCGGAAGATTTGCGTTCCTTTTTGAGGAAAAAGGAGACACAGAGCTGCGAAAAATGCGCTTATGTTTTGCCGGTGTATGAAATCGCCGAAACCGCTGGGAAGCTTCCGGAAAACAAGGCTGACCTCGTGAAGATGATCACTGCAAAACGTGCTCGTCCATTCCACCAGGTTCGTTTTTGTCGACGACTCCTTGAAAAATCTATATTTATGAATCGAAATCAAGGAAACCTTGAATCTCCACAATACAATTACGCTTTAGTTTCATTCACTCATTCGGAAAATACTGCAAAATTCTGCAAATGGATTCCGACGGATGAACCGAATCCACTGTGCAAATGTTGTGTGAGGCTGATACCTTCCTTAGGAATATGAGAAAAGCATTATGTTGCCGAATCAAAATTGGCTACCCATATACCGTACATGTAGAAGGATTCAGAAATTTTCCGGAAGATTGCATTTATTTTATAATACTGTACCTGCTCCTCAATGAAATCATTCTGCCACTTTTGTAAAAGCAAATCACTGTGCCGCAGGGACTATAAATATCCGAAAGATATTGACCAAAAGATTTTTATGCATCTTACTTATTATTATAAGATCTGGCACCTGTACGATTTTTATGCTCAGTGAATTGAAAAATTGGATGCTTGAAAATTTGTCAGGAAACATAAAATTACCGATGCATCAGTGAGCAGATTCTGGGACGGTGAATAAATGTGTGTATAGATAAAAATTTCGCAATAAAAAACTTCTATTGAAATAATAATTTTTTTTGCATAGAAATCATGCTAAAAATTAAACTGTATAGAGAATGAAACCGATTATGAAATAGGAAAATATTTTTTCATCTGCACCAAAACTATAATAATATGCTCTTTGTCCATCCTTCACCTTGTCCGGGGCATTTTCGGGCAAACCAGCGAACTAAAATGGTTTAGGCTTTGTATGTTTAAACAAATTGCAATGCGTTTGCAAATAAAATAAGCGCAGAAATTAAGTCGGTATGATGTAGCACTCAATTCTCATGTAGTGCTGATTTTGTGGATCCAATTTGAGGGACGTGGGTTTCGTTGGCGTTGAACTCTTCACAAGCACCGCCCTGAATTAGATCGTTTGCTGTTCATTCAGATTGTATTGAAATTTTGATAAGGCCTAAGGTCTAGTAGTCATTCTTCTTAAGACCGAGCAGTTTAAACTGACGAACCGTTCGACAAGGTAGCTGCAGCTTACTCGAGTTTCAACGGATGCTACAAGAGTTCAAACTCGACGTTAACGAGCCGATATACGTCACGAAAGGACCTGTCCCATTTTTCGACGAACGATTTGAAGGTTTCGGTTGCACAAGATGGACCCAGGTAAATATCAGCTGGCTTCAGAAAAAAACATTCATCGTCATTGTTGGAAGAGTCGGTTTGCAGTCTCCGTATGATGTCGAACTGAAATTGTAGAAAAGCTAGCATCTCTACTAGAAAAGGAAGAAATCAATGGTCAGCTGGAATTTGCAAGGAGTCTTTTTTTATACTCAGCAAATTTTTTTAACTTATCGAGAGAACTGGAAAGTAAAAAGGCATTTCTTTTTATTTGCGCATTTCTCTTTCTTTAGCTTAAGGAGAGATAATTTCTGGAGTCTCCTCACATTCGAGAACCTCTTGAGAAGCACATGTGTTTTTTGGGTGTGGTGATGTCTAGCTAAATGAGCGCATTTATCTTACGCTAAAAAAGTTGCAATCACGATTTTACTTCTGCAATAAAAAAGATTACGAATGCACTTCATGAACGTTAACGTAAAAGTTTCCAGCAACGTATGTTTACCGTGAAAAAGATCCCATTTCATGAAAAAATAATGTTCAGCATGTCCTACTTTCAATGACAGTATAAGCAAAATGCCATCCTTTGAGCCGATCAGAGCATAATAAGAATGAAAGTGGATCGGGTTTGAATAAAAAAAAAATATTCTGTATGGACATATAATAAAATCAGCAGCATTTTTGAAGCTTTTGTTAGCCTTTCTTGTGATCTTATATTGCTCAATAAATGACGATGAATAGCATTTTGAAAATGAAATTCTTTGCATAAATTCCTGAATTATTTTTAAATATTTATGCAATTCACGGTGACATACTTCAGTTGGGACGGGTAGCACAAATATAAAAGAAAGTAAATAATTTGAACAATGCTTTTCAATTTCGCAAGTTAATCTGCACCACTTTAAGATTAAATTTTTTGCGGAAATCAGATACCCTCTGAATCTGCGACGTTCGATGCCTAGACTTGATCGTTAAAAAAACATTACCTGGCTTCTTTGCGAATAATTTCGTAATATCAATAGTATTTGTACTGCCCTTCTTGAAAGGCGAAACCCTTGGATTTTTCCAATACTGCAATGGTTCAGTTCCGTAGATTTTCCCAATACTGCAATGGTTCAGTTTCGTAACCAAAAATGAAAATTTGGTACTGAACAGAATGTCGAAGCAACTTTGAAATTTTCACAACGGGATTTTACGAGTTACTCAGTTTAAAATCCTGGAATAGAGAAAATTCACGTTTAAAAATCTGAATCATGCACCGGGTGTAAGAAAAAAAAATCAAGACCTCCACTTTTGGTTTCATGTTTTAGAATTTCAGGTTTCTGATCATTATGCTTGCCGGTATTTTCTATCTTACTCATACATTTTTTTCTGTCCCTGAATGCAGCATGTTTTGATTTTTTTACGTGTCAAAAGAACCCTTTCTACATTGAAACGCGTTTGATAGCTTGGGGAAAACGTCGACCTCTCTCAAATCGGATGGTATTTTGAATATAATTACAGGCTTATGAGATGCTGGTCCTGGGTTTCCAGTTCAAGGTGCTCGACAACGCCTTTTTGAGTCACTGGGGATTCCAGGTGCTCAAAACGCGTCCCAAGTGGCGAGCTAAGCAGCAAGAAGCCAACAACCGCCGCCTGGATCAATATTCCCAAGAATTCGTCGCCAAGTACCATAGAGACCCATTGAACCTCCAGGGGTATTCTAAGAAAGCTGCCAAATTTGTCATCGCTTATGGTCATTGATAAAGAGCCCCCTTCCCTCTTCAACCCCCACCACGAGAGAAGAGCCTTGCGAAAATGTTTTAGGAATTTTTTTCCGAAACCCTGTTGAACACGAGAAATCAGTGGATCGGCTGAGTGAGATTATTTTTCAAGAGGGACCATGAAAACGTTTTGAAATTCCTCCAACCGAAACTCGGCCTTTTTTTTTTTTTTTTAATATCGGCGTATGCCGAGATAATTCTTTTCTCTCCCCTTATGTTGGAATGACGAATTTTTTCCTACTATGACGCATAAATCAAATTTTTTCTTGAGTATTATGAAGTCTGTGCATGATATGCATGGCCTCAGGGATTCTTAAAGACATCAGCATTTGGAATACCCTACTTATCTTAATTTTTGTTCATTTGAAACACGTTATTGACTCG
The DNA here is from genome assembly GCA_905338405.1 of Notodromas monacha. NCBI lineage: Eukaryota > Metazoa > Arthropoda > Ostracoda > Podocopida > Cyprididae > Notodromas > Notodromas monacha. Next base: position 7,906 of record CAJPEX010001981.1, read on the forward strand.
GCAACAAGTAACTTGAAAGGCTCGAATCATTTTGAGCCGAATTTTGTGGGAATTCCGAAAACTTTCTACGCATACCACCCATTTAGTAGTAAGACCACTACGTTCCCACAGAAAAACGCCCACCGGGAATTTTATATCGCATTTCCGCCGAGGAAATGAATAAGTGGCATATCGTTGATGGACTTTGTGATACGTCGATGTCGATGCTAATCCTGTTGGCTGCTTATATTCACCATTGACAGTATCTTTGGTTGTACTGCTTTTTTTTTTCGTACGTGCGCTCTTATATGTTTATTATTATTTTCTTTCAGAGATGGAATGTTCAGAGTTGTTGATGAATTTTTTTTTTCATTCTTGTTGAAATTTCCCTGAATGAACTGTGCGCTATGATGTGTGTTTCTGAAATTCAGCCTGCTTGTTGAAAATGCAGCCACGGGATTTTCTGAGAAAGTTGTTATTCTTTGGAAACCGATGTGTTTTTCAAAACGACAATCGATTCTCCAATATGCACCCGAATTTCGCTTTCATTGGATAGACGAAGCATGACACGATTCCATTATTAATTCTTGCTTGAGTTTAATCTTCTTTCGACTAGCAACATTATAGTATTGCCTGGAGCGATTAACTTCAAAATTGATTTTTTCCACTTACGATTTATGCTGGAAACTTTCGGTTACGCTAGAACAGGTAATACGGGATGAAAAAGAAAGGAAAACTCATTTTTCACCGAGCATACTTTTGTATGCAACATGCTATTCAGAAGTTTGTTCAGTTTCCGTGTTTTCCCAATACCACTTCGTCACTTTCATCGGGGAAATGAAGTGGAAATTTAATCTGTTTAATGAAACTTTCTATTTGAATGTACTGTACAGTAGTTTGAATTATCAGGGAATTTAGAAGATGATGGTTGAGAGGATGAAGACGGATATACAGGTAATAAATTAAATTTGCTGTGAAGGCAATATATACTTTATATGGATGCATATTTTCCTTCGAGAAAATTCTTGGGTGGAATCAGGCTTATGCACATGTTGGCGGATGATCGAAAGTATCTAAAATCCACTTAAACAATTCGAGGAATCACCATAAAGACGTTTCTTCCGGATCTGAAATATTTATGCTTCAAATGGGGATTTCATGAGTACAGTCTAAATTAGGACAGCTAGCACGAGGTAACGAATCCAAGATCTATAAAAAGATTCAGATCAAAGAAACTTCCGAACTGATAATAACGGTAAAATTATTAGTTTGTGAAACGACTGAAAAACTCTATGCCACATTCTGTTGTGCCAGCACTTTTGAATCATCACCAACATTTTTAACATTTATATTCATTTTAGTGTAACGTATTGTAAAATGCACTTCATCAGCTAAAATGCGAAAAAAGCTCTATTGCGTTTCATATATGCAGGCAATGTGCAGGTAATTTTTCGATACACAGAAGTCATGCGTAGTGTCGTAATCGGCGACCTTCATTCCGGCGAATAAGTCAGAAAGATTTTTGGGGAACCTCGAACAAACTTCATCAACAGCAATTGCCGTACGCACACAGGAGTCTTGCACATTAACCACAATGCCTTGGTACTCGGCGAGGAATTGTCCCAATAAGTGGCGGAAAACGTAATTGCCAGTGATCGCGTCGCTGAAGACGTCGACGACGACGACGGAGATGATGACGTTTTCTTGTTCGACGCGAAACGGGGATTGGCGGACGTGACGAGGAAATACGCCACTCATCCGTTTGTACTGTCTGGTGACAGTTGGGACAAACTGATCCACGACTATCCTGTCTGTATGGCTACTCAAACATCCATGAGTCAACAAAATACTGTATAGAGTATAACTATTTCCGTGGAATAATAATTCTCGGAAAAACGTCGATGAAGATGAGAAATGGTCTATCACGCGCTCTTTGTCAAAGCCTCATCGTTTGTACCCGAAAATATAGAATGTACAGGACAGTGCTATAAATTTAATTATCAAGCAGTGAACAGTCGTCAGGTATCGGCATCCAAATTTCGCTTTCATCGAATAGATGACGCGTGACCTGATTCTGTTTGTAATTTTCACTTGAGCTGATGAATTTTCTTTCGACCAACACAGTGAGAAATCTGCAGATATGATGGTTTTTTATTATTTTCTTCGGAACATTTTGTTGGAAATAATATTCATCAGGCTTATGATACGACGATGAATAAGCCACGCAGTATTTGTGATAATTTGCTTTACTTCAACGTAAACCTCACTGTTTTACTGCGAAGATGACAAATTAAGCGCATATTTTTAACCGTAGGGTGATCGATTGTATACTGGGTCGCAAACGTTTCGGAAAGCATCCCAGACGTGGAGCTACACCTAGCAAAATCCGCGATAAAATTCCTGCGTCGTTGTTCGCCCGCCGTCTCAGATCGTGCTAGCTTTCATTTTGTGTCGGATGTTGCCCCATCCACCAGTGGACTTTTCGGCGGAAGCGGATAACGTCGACTTGGACTGCAACTCCCTCCACGAGTCGATAACGAAGTTTGTTGATGCTGGAAAGGTCAGAAGAAATGATGAAGTGGAGAGACTCGATGATCTACCCTCAGCAATTACTACGAAACGTAGCCCGACAAGGTTGCTTAGCAGAATACGTCACGCTCGTAGACGTTGATATGATCCCGAGACTGGGTTTGGCGGAAGATTTGCGTTCCTTTTTGAGGAAAAATGAGACACAGAGCTGCGAAAAATGCGCTTATGTTTTGCCGGTGTATGAAATCGCCGAAACCACTGGGAAGCTTCCGGAAAACAAGGCTGACCTCGTGAAGATGATCGCTGCAAAAAGTGGTCGTCCATTTCACGAGGTTATTATTCGTTGAAGGTTTATAAAAATAAAACTCGGCTACAAATTAATCTCTGCCGAGGAGGATGCGTTGAAATCTTGAATCTACCATACTACAGTAAAGTACAGTAATTGTATTTGTGTATCTGGAAAATGTGGTTTCTAAGAATGCAAACATTGAAGTACCGTAACTTCTCTCTGCTGCCTTTTTCCCCTCGGAATTTAATGAGTAAAGTTGCTCAATTCGCTCGAATAATGCCCTGGATCGTAAAATAAGACTGAAATCTTAAGGCTTACCGCAGCCAATCCTGCTCGTTCATTCCTTAATATTCAAACTTCCTACCGATTCCAAAAAAATTGAATGTAAAATGGAAAGTTTATTTTCGTATGCGTCTCGTGTGTTTAGATAGTTTTTTGTTGTCCCTCAGTTGCAACCCTTTTTCGATGCAAGGCTGTTTCGAAATAATGACGAATTCGAGAGATCGAGTCTGTTCTTGCTCTAAATGGACTGAGCCAGCCTTCTCTAAAATTAAAATCAGTCCAACATGACAACTTGGGCGTTTAGTCTTAAAGGTCGTTGAAGTTCTAGAATCGAGAAACCTATACTGTACTTTCTCATATTTTCCATCGTTTTTTTCATTATGAATTCACGCAAAGAATGCCTGCGTTTGAAGGATAATTATTTTCGCCCGAAGTCTGCTATAAACGCTTCTCATTGAATAATCAACTATAGGGACTCAATCTAAATTTCCAGAGCATCAGTCAAAAGAATTCTGGCTCTTCGAATCTGACTGCTTTGCAAGCAGTTCCCTCAAATACAAAAGTATAATTTGAGTACTCTACGATGTCCAGAAGTTCGAGCCGATCTGCGTTACAAAAGGGTCTATCCCATTTTCGACGAACGATCCTTCTTCTTGTGGGTCTTTTCTCTTTATTTTAACCCTCTGAGAAAATCTAGATACATCTGTACTTTTTCAGCGCACCTGCAGCAATGAGCAATTTTTTGGCTACTGAATTCATTTTTTTAAAGCCCTTTTAGTGTACAGCAAGTAAGAAAAGTTTCCAACAACCCGCATTTTTTGCTGACCCACTCTTGTACTCGTATATTATAAGCCAAACCCTGCATCTAATTGCTTGCAAAATTCCATGATTATTCTGATTTTTAAAAATTCAACAGTCGAATATTTTGCGCATTCCTAACACGATGAGCTGGGAACAAAAGTGGAAGCTTTTCTACTCTTCGTCAACCGAAATTGACTTCGAAATATCGATATTTCTAAGACGGAATATATTTTTTGCAATGAGCTTCATCGCTTCAACTGCGATTGACATGTTTTCACCAGCGCGTAGGAAACCCGTACTTTCAGCTGGAAATTTATGGCGAGTTGTTTTTTCTTCACGATGACAAAATAGTTTGACAAGATGGATATGTTATTGGCATAGCCATTCTCCCAACTTTGAAAACCAACCCAATTCAACGTCTATAGAAATCTCCTATATTTGAGAAAGAATGCGCCAGCACGAGAAAGCGCGTGCGCCTTCTCGTCGACTTGGGGTGCTGCTGAAAATCATGGTCCATGGGTTAGACCTTTTCTGAACTGCTGGGTTTCAGTCAGTCGTTGGCCTCAGCCGGGTACGGTGGGGCGGGTTGCAATCATACATGACGGGTTTCGCTCGTGGAAGAATTCTGCGATTTTCCGTAATTCATTTTTATATTTTATTTAAAAAAAAGAATGTTCAGGGCAGCTACAGGCCGAAAATTGAAGAGAAACATGTCGCTTGTGTACTTGTAGAAAAGTAAAAAATCCATTTCACTCCACAGTATCCTTACACTTTTAACCCGCACCAGAGGCTCACACAAGACAAACATATTGTGATGAAATACAACTCAGCAGTTGATGTACACATTTAATACATTTAGGAAAGTATTTCAACGCTTGGGTATGACAAATAAAGCTTAACCTTGAGAATCGTGAAATCTGGAAAGTATGAGCGAGCAAAATTCTCCTTCAAATCCGAAAATGGATCCTTCTCTCTTTTCTTTTTCTTGCCAGGTAAACCGTGAAAAGTGCCCCACACAGTAATGACGGCTCATAAATTTAAATGCAAATACATTGAATTCGTCAGATTATTTTCAACCTCTTTCCAGTGATGTCCGGGTCCCAGTAAGTGAAGGCGATTTTCCCAGTTAATTTCAATATTTTTACTTTGTTGATATACAGTGCTGTTTTAATTGTTTATTCCCAGAAATTAATAACTGGTGTTCAAAAAATGTTCAGTTGCAAGTGAATTAAAGATATTACAGAAACTTTTTGAAACCATGTCATCGAAGACACATTTTAGGGCTTGCTTAATCTGGTCTTCCAGATCAATACGTTAATCGCTCAAAATGGGAATGTAAAAAAAATTAAATGTACTTTAGTGGCCTTCTGCGGGCAATCTGGATTCGATTCGGTTCATCGCTGAGGAATTTTTAATTTCGATTTAGAATCAACAAAAATTACATATCGAATCGTTTCTTTCTCATAAACTCTTCGGCCGTTTTTTGATGATGCCTAATCGTTTGTGATCAAGTGGAGCTTTCTAAACAATACATTTGAACAGCCGAGAAGTTCATTATTGATAAAATATTTTTGTAAAAGAACACTTTTTGCAGTAATAGATGGTCTGCCAAGATCAAGAAAACCCCCGTTGAGTCGAAAATATCTTCGCAGCAAAAATTCCAGCAATTATATTCAAGAGTGTATTTCGTGGTTTCTTAATTTGCTGGATAGGAAATAAGTGCATATCAAACATTGAAACACTACAGTGATTCGTGCATGAAGGTCGAATCGGTTTTCCATGCAATGACGACTACACTAGTGTCGTTGTTGCATTCCGCTGGTCGGAGGAAAACCGCTCAAGTTTCCGATTCCTATTCGGAAAACTACATGAAATGCCTCGGCTTGGTCGACCTTACTTGCTTGGGTAAGCACGAGCTGAATCGCCGAAAATTGTTATTTCTAAAAATTGGGAAAGAGTTTCCCGGCCGATTCAACTTCTAAAAAATCAACTTCCATTCTTGAGACCTTCGGATCCACTAAAATGTCTTCTACTCATGATCATGATCATTACCTTAAGTAATGCACATTCAAATACTGCCCTATTACTGTACTGCATCTGTACATTCGATTGATTTAGAATTTCAGTAATTTTTATTTATTTTGTCTAATATTTCCTTGAAGCAGCTGCCATTATATTCCATCGAAAATAACTCCACATACGAGCTTTGGCGTTGCACTGGTTTAGAATATAATGCCTCATTGTTATAAGAACTATTGATAATATTCACATTCCTGGCGAAAATCGCTTTTAAAATACTGCACATAGTCAAACCTGTTTGATTCGAACTTCAATAAGGGACCAGAAAAGAATCTGAGTTAGGGAGGTTTAGAGTTGGGGAAGCAAGCATTTTTACTTGGTGATATATTCTGGGTTTTAAGTTGCTGCTTGAATGAATTGACAGTATGCTGAACTTTGAGGCAAAGGTTTATTTTCCCAATTAATCTTTTACTTCCTTCCAGAAAACATTTTATCGCTTTTCTTTTTCCTGTGTCAATCAATAATAGACAAAGGCCTCTGGAAAATTTCAGTTATGGAGGTTTGAGGGAGAAACCCAACCCTTGGAGCTAGGAAGCTTTTTAATGGACTGTTTTCAAGGGAATCCAGACAGAGACAAAAAAAAAAACAACTTTGATGTACAGTACGGAGGAATTTGACTATGGAGAGGTTCAAGTTATCAAGGTCCAATTGTATACATTCAGATGAAGCCAAATATCACACTGCTTTTTGAAGAACCACAGCAGTACGGGCAGCAGTACCTGATTGCAATTCAACCTTCTGCAATTTGACTGTCAAATTTGCTGGGAGGTTGGACACGCAATTTGACCTCTATTCTGCAATTCAACTTGATCCAGTAAACTTTCTAATGCTTTTGTGCTGCTCTAACTTAATTTTACACAGTTTCCCACAATTCAACCGTTTTGAAATTTGACCGTGCGTAGTCCAGTAGCAACTGATTAGGGTCAAATTGCAGGGTACCACCTGAATCACATATTATAACCTGATGGGTCTTGAATATCAAAAAGGCGAGACTTGAAGAACCAAATTTTTTTTCAAAACATTTTCCGAACTGGTTACAATTTGGACAGGTTTATCAACGGTGATTGGGACCGGAACATTCGTAGGAATCACGCACATATCGAAAAACATAGCCGGACCTTCCGTGGTGCTTTCAGCACTCATCGCTTCCCTGGCAGCATATGTTGGAGGTGAGGTTCTTGTTCCAATTTCCCCTGACTTGCTTTTTATTTTCCTGCTCCCCTATTTTTTTTGGTACTGCACGATCGAAAAATTCTTCTTGGAAATCGCAATTCCCACCAGCTTACGATGAGCCACAAATAGCGCTGTTCGGTAACTTTTTTAAAACATGAACCTCCGGGTTCGCAATTCGGAAACACGGCAGGTATGCCAGTTGGTCCATACGGAACTGGTTCGCCGACTTCTGTGAAGCGTGGGAAGATCAAAGAAAATCTACGAGGCCTTTTTTTCGGATATCCGGAAGCGATAAAATCAGAATTTAGCTTTGCATGTTCTACTCGAGGCGGAGTGAATATTGTATTCGAGAGCACAAAAAAAGGAAAAGATGACAGAAAAAAGGATCTTTTAATGAGAATAGTTTTTCATCCGCAACATGCTGAGATTTCTTAAAGTAAAATCTATAAACAATTCTTGGCGAAAGATGGTGACGATTTATGAGGCTTCGATATTCGAAGTGATGTGGATAACCCTTCACGAAACGGCGAATTTATCTGTAATTCTGAATTTTGTGAATAAATTATGAAGTCATAAGAGGATGTTCGCATGTTCAGCTCCTCGGATTTTCTTTCGACTCATCTGTATGTGCCTAAAACGTAAATTGTATCAATGATTGAAGAAGTGACTATACGCCATGTAGACCTACCGACATCATGCATTTCTGAAAAATTGCCGAGGCTAGCAATACAATATTATCTTGAGGTCTTTTCCGATTTTTGACTCTGAAAGCATGACATTTTCGAAATTTATTTTCATCTATGAATGGATTATTACAAAATTAAAGTCTGAGTTTCTTCGCCATGCCTCAGTGCCTCACAAATCTTGCCAGTGTTTCTTGGGACGCTAATTTTCCCATAATAACGTGCCTGTTAAGCTTACGGATTTGTTATCACATTTTACTCGAAAACAGCATGCTTTTTCACTGCGAATTCAACATTTTCAACATTACACGAGCAGTGTACAGTATACATAACATGAAAATCAATGACTTAAAATTTACTGCATGCCTTCTGAGTGAAATGGAGCTACATGAATTCTAAAAGAATGTTTAAACCTGCCCTCGGCATGGTAAAAAAAATGTGTAAAAGTAGAACCTCGGATAATGGACTCGGTATTTCGTTGATTTTAGCTACAGCGTCAACCCAAGAAATACATAAAAGCTAATTGACCTTATCAAAAGAAACTTAAACATGCTGAAGATAATTTGAATGCCTGGTGCTTTTTCTAAATGACGAGTTGAAAGCTGTTTGTTCAGTTGAAGAATTTTAATATTTTTTTCTAATATGTGGATACATTTACTGCTATTTTATATTTTATGTTGAACATATTTTCATTTAGAAATAGTTCAAGAATATGAGCCGTAAATTTCCTCGAGATCTGGAACCGGTTGGACAGTCAAAATTCAATTGCTTTCCCGTGCCAAACTGAGAATAGGGTAATTGATAGTATTTTCCAACAGGTAGAGTCTGGATTCAATAAACTGTCCCGTATATTAGCGTATGACAGTAATTCGTTTAATGATTATTTTGGTTGATGAGGTTCCGGCTGGAACGGAATAAGCCCATTAACCGTAACCTTACTACATTCCATTCTGGCGAATTACATTCTCAGAAAAATAAATCGTGCTTTTTCCTCTTGTTTTTCAGGACTTTGCTACGTCGAATTATCCATCAGATTCCCGGTGTCGAACTCGTCGGCATACGGAAGCGTTTACGCGACTGGCGGTGAATTGGTGGCATTTCTCCTGGCCTGGACAACAGTGGCTGAATTTTGCTTGATTGGCGCATGCGCGGCTCGTGGTTGGAGCGAATACGTGGACGGCATGTGGAATGGCACTTTATTGCCGTCCCTGGAGCCCCATCTACCGGCAGTGTCAACGATTCTGGCTGCTCCAAAGGTGGACCCGGCGACGTGTGTCCTCATTGCGAGCATAACGCTTGCTATTTGCGTACGCACTAAGGTACTGTATATTCATCGACTGCTTTAAACCAGCTGATTTATTTATTTATTAATTATTTAATGCAGCTAATATTGTTTATGAATATTGCTGCGCTGGACGAAAGTATACACCGCAATTTCTGATCGTGACCCACGTGTGACTACTGTATTATGTTGAACGCAACCCGGATTTACGATGCAATTTTCATAGAAGAATGGAAACTGCGCAAATTATCTTCGTAATTCAAAGTACAAATGGCCTTTTTGCAGGCAAAATATTTAGGAATTCTTTGAATTAATATAAAAAAAAGTTGCAAAAATTCAAATAGTTTTCAATTTAAATCCTGAACAAAAGACGGATTAATTCAGAATAAAATTTCAGCCCTCGGAGTCGAAAAAGGAAGCTTGATTTTATCATGGACAATAACGTTAAATTTAAAATTAAAAATCGAAAAAGTCGGCTCTGCGGCGTATGCGAGAAGACGTTTAATTTAAAGAACAAACTCTTTATTGTCTAAAAATCTCAATAAATTATAAATTCCTCCTTCGAGTGCGTATGTCATTTTACACAAATGAAGGTGCGACATGGCACTTGCATGTCTAAGGAAATTCCTGCGAAAAAACCTTCCTGCGGAAGTTTTTTTTTTAAGTAAAAGTGTTTAGAACGGTCTGAAAAATGGATATACGGGCATTTAATTGTTTTTCTTCAAGATGCTACTGATTTGAACTCAGTTGAAGGTATTTTGAATTTTGAAATGTTCGAACTACTCGTCATTAAAAGTTCCCCATGAGAGGAATTTCAATTGAAAGAGAAGAATTCTGGGTAAAAAAAAAAAAAAAAAAAGACGGTAGGAGATGCCAATGGTCGATCCTTGCCAACGATTCGGTTTAAAAAAAAAAGCCAAATACGCGTATTTTGAACTTTCTGAATTTGGGAATTTCATCCTTCAAGTTTATCATAACCCGGTAAAGTGCTTGTATTCAGGATCATTATCGGTCTTATTGCTCGGTGAAGAATAAGCTGTATAATCCGAGAGAACTCGAACCTTCCGTGAGAAACTCACAGAACCCACTGAACTGATCCGAAATTGCGTGGGATCAAGGATGGCCCGGCATAAAAAAGAATGGAGGAACATCCAACCCCTGGCTGTGGTTTCGATCAAACTTCCTTTTACCACCGATTCTCATCACTCTTCTGTCCAACCCCATGTTTCATTTTTTTTTCTTCTTGCCATCTAGCACGTGATACAATGTGTTCGACGACCATTTTCAGGAATTGTCTGCGTTTCTGAGAAGCCATTAAGATGGTAATAAACGTTTTTTTGAAGCTCGAAGAACCGCGTTCAACAGCTTCTACCTTTTTACTCACCTCCAATTTTCATAGAAACAGGCCTCGCTTACACAACGGAAAAATCGCTTCATGCAGAAAATTCCCGAATTCCATCAGTATTATTTCCTTGGAAACTTGAAAATTAAGCACGAACTCGAACTCATTATCGAATGCGAAGCTCGTGTTGAAAAGAATACCCATGGACATTTTTGTAAAGGCATAACAGTTTTAGGAAAAAAAGTCGTGACTTCAAATCTCCACGAGACAACAACTGTTCCCGATCGAAATCATAATGCTTCGGAATTTTAAAATATCGAGTTGATGTGAATATTATGCGTCTATATATACATTTGTGTGAGTCACGCACTACTTTTGCAGTGGGCGACGTTTGCTCGCAAATCTAAAATAAAACGGCTGTATATATGCTAAACAATGTTATTGTTCTGAGCATGCAAGAAATATCCATGATAATGTGAATGAAAAATCCCGAAATTCTTTTTTTCAAATTACTAAATATAAACTACACATTGCTCATTTTTTTTAGTATATGCTGCTTCTAAGCAATGCCATTTACAGCTCTTCTGAAAAATTACCTGCCAGAATGCCATATCCTAATTTCTTTTTAGCAGTATTTTATGTAGCTATTTCAGATCTGGCCATGAATCTGATCCCAAAAATGGAAAGATCTTTCATGTTGATGAGAAATCACTCATTATTTGATAATTGTTTTTCAGACCAGACCAAGCTAACTAGCATTTCGCGTGCGAATCTGGGACGCCATTTTTTTCTGATTTGAAAACGGGAAAAGAAAGTTTTTTACAGTATGGAAATAGTGGTGGTCATGATACTGTAGCTGAACGATACCAATTAAAGCTTCCGAAGTATCTCCTCCCGGAATTCCGGGCACTTACGCTTATGCATCCGTAATTCATGATAATACTCACGAATTTCTTATTTTCTGGGTATTCTGAATTTTCTAGTACTGGGATTTGAGTGGACCAAAAGATGTACGGTTCTTGCGATGATCAACCTCACTGTACAGTAGATGAAATCGCTGTTGAGGGGAAATCGGGCAGACGGAGAACGGCTTTGTACGAATTTTCTGCTGTCAGGTTTGCGTGCGATTACTGGACAGTGATTCATGCTCTTTCAGAGTCGTGCGATTCAGATGAAATCTCGCATTTATGAGAGAGTGGACGGATATGAATTCCTTCCGATACGAATCGGATCCATTCATTTTTTTCCTTTCATCCACGAAGACTTAGTTTTGAACTCGAGAATAGATTAAAAATGGTTTTACGGATTTTACGCAACTAATCATCCAAATTTTCAAATCTACGTATAGATCACATATTATTTGACGATTGCACATAGTCGCGATACTGATACATTCTGAATTTTATTGATTTATGTTTGGTTTCCATTTGTATACGAGTGTACGATAATGGATAATTCATACACTGCATCACTTAGAAGTACGATTATAACGATTTATATATAAATCCAAATTTTCGTTACTCTTTTTGTAGACAACTATCATATAATTCAAAAAATTGATATAAATTAATAAGAAGAGGACACTGGGAATTTAGCAGTTTAAAGAAATGCGCGCTTTCTCTCGCGCGATATTCGAAGTATCAAAATTCGTTGCATAAGGGATTTTTATGTAGAGCAGATTTTAAAGCGTCTTTACAAGACACTTCGGGAGATAGAACGAAAAAAATCGTAAAAGTACAACTGCTTTCGACAAAATTAACGTGAAGAGCGAGAGGTCACTTGTATTTCCAAACATCAGTCACTATCAGTTTTTTTCGCACAGTTTAACTGATGAAGCATGTTTTCACTAATCTAATATTCTGCACATGCTGGACATCGCGATACTTTTTTTTGCAGTGTTCTGGTGAAATGAATCGATGTCGAAGATTTCGTCTGATAGGATGAATTCAACAACATAAATTTTTATGAATGCTTCGAGAATTTTGTGCCTGAGATTGTTTTTTTTTTGGAAGGTCACAGTTGCCTCTCTCAAGTATTGGATTCAAGCTAATTTAATACGACCTATAATTATGATATACAGTAAACTATATTTATTCCTGATCCTTGAAGAAAAATATTGATCTCCTGAAATAGCATGAACTCCAGTGTTCATTCTCACTAGATTGAGTGCCTAAGGCTGTCACAAATGATCGCACAATTAAATCCACCCATTTTTAATGTAAATGGAAACAACAAACAATTGCTGTCTGAATGAAATCCCGACGTTTTCTCCTAGAATTCAGCTTCAAAAAATGAGTTCCCCACGGAGAACAAACGAAATCCAAAGCTTCACTAACTATCTGTACTTAACTACTTATACACCCCAAATTTTAAAGTTTCTTCGTGTAGTGTAGATCCTTTTTCTAAACTTTTTATGTCTGCATTCTTCATACCTGTTTTTTTATACCTTTTTGTCTGTACCTACACCCCAATTTTTAATGTTTCATCGTATAGATCCTTTCTTGTGAGTCGATGCACCAGCAGAACTTCTTTTGACAGAGTGTCACAGCAATTACTCGACAGTTTATTATTATTCGACAAAGGCAAAATAATGGCTTTCTGCTGAAGTTCACACACGTTCCTGGCAGTGCCACCATTAATTTTGCGGCCAGCACGTGACGAACGAAACGTTTCCAGTTTCGCATGCAAAAAAGAAAAAAAAAAGAAAAATGATACGGGGCTGTCCAATTCACTACACGCTGGAAATGAAACACCCGATTGCCTGCGTTTATGCTCTGTGTATGCGTATATAAATATGCACATGTTTGGTTCTAAATATATGAAGAATATATACCGTATATGTATATATATTTTTTTCCTTTCATCGCCCCCTTTCTTTCGCAGTTGTGGTGCGTCGTGAATAACCTGCTGACGTCCTTGGCGTTTCTTGTGACAGCCGCAATCGCGCTGATATCGCTGGCAGCGCTCGACACCCGCAACTGGACCTCGTCGCCTGGCTTTTTTCCCGACGGCATTCACGGGGTGAGAAATCATTTTCCCGCAAAAAGAACTTTTTTTTCCTTTTTTCCTTGGGGTGTTCCACATTCCTTGTGTTATTCGTTGCATGAATAATGGGGCAAGGAATTTTGTTCGGGAATGATCTTGGCGCAAGAAACTGCCTTCAATAGGAGGCTAAGCTTTGGGGAACTTATTTCCTTGGCGTATACCGATATTTTTGGAAAGGGCGGATGAGACTTTATGGAGAAATTATTTTACTTTTTCAAAATATGTAGCTTTTCATTCGCACAAGTACGAATCAAGTTGACTTGGAGGGACAACTTGTTTATTGCCTACTGTAGTCGCAAGAGCTTTTCATAGGAACTTTATTTCAGAATTTAAAACAAATATTATCTGAGCCCTGCTGCTTGTTGCATGACTTTCCGGACTGAGTCTTCAAAGTTTGAGAAACCAAAAATAAAAAATAAAAAAATGTTGCACAACCACACAAAATATTCTGCGCAATTATGGATAATCTTGTGAGAAAGAGGAGAAAAAAGACGCACGCAGATATATGCAAGCACAATAATTCCGACGCCTTTCTTTGCGGATAAAATCAGCATTATGTCTTAATATAAAACTGCGGGTCAGTGGGTGGAAAAAAGCACTTCAAAGCTAATGCGGCACGTAATTACTTGGCGCTATTGCCAACATATATGCGTGGTTTCGATAAGGCCAAAAAGAACATAATGGTGTCCATCAGGATTGAATGAAACGCAAAATTAAAGAAGGGTGCCTTCTATAAATTTAGTTTTGAAAATTTCGATGGACAGGAAAGTATCAATTTGATTTCTTTCAACCAACAAATGAATCACTCACACACTTTTCTCATTCACAGTGAATGAAAATGCAAAATTACACCCTTATTTTAATGATTGACGATATGCAAAATATATGATCAGTCATCTCTATGAAGGGGCAATGGGGTCTATTGATCGATATCAATAGATATGTTCCTTTTATTGATTTTGAATCATACTGTCATCTTCAAAGGTCTTGAGCTTTCTGTGATCGCGTGACGTTTCAGAATTGTATTGTATCTGTTGGGCCACCGGGAGATTATGCAGTACTAATTTACATGTCAGATTATATATTTTTTTGCATTTCGTCCCGGCGCTCGTTTCATTGCTTACATTACTTGTGTACCAGACAGGCAAATCTGATTTTATTTCCTCATTGAAGATACTTGCAGGAGCCGCAAGTCTTCATTTTCTCTACATCGGTTTCGACGGCATGGCGGAAGTTGGCGAGGAAACTGCGCGATTTCGCCGCGTTGTTCCGACAGCTTCCGCTTTGCTCTTCGTTGTTGGACTCACTGTGCTCTTCACGTGTGCGGCAACATTCACTCTGACGATTCCTGCTGAGCAATTACCTGAGCAAGCGTCTCTGTTGGGCCTTTTTGCACCTAGAAACCTGGAAGGAATGCAGTACTTCGTCGGGTTTGGGGCTTTATGTGGTCTCATGGCGGCGACGTTCAGTGCCATGTTTGCTGGTCCTCGATTGGTGAGCAAAAATTCAGAAAATAATACTTTAACTTTTCATTTTATCGAAGTTACGCATGAATTCGGGTTATTTCGAGTAATAAGTTCAAAGTACACGCTCAGTCGTTTATGATATGGGGGAATTGTTCGACGCGATCTGAATATCTTTTTGCAGGAGATATTTTAAAAGTAGCGCGATTTTCAAAACGGGTGCAGCATTTGAACGATTTGAGGCTATATAGTTTTAAATTAAAAAAAGAAAGTCGATTGGAAGTTCAGTCGATTTTTGTATTGAGTTCAATTCCATTGTATAAATCATGCACGTCTGAATTAACAAATGCGGATGAATGAAGCAAATAACTCTTGAAACACATTTTTTTTTGGATGAGGAGATGTTCAGGGTTTTTACGGTTATTGAAATAATGTTCTTGTACATCCGCGGGGTTTAAATTAATCAGCCATGCTGTATCATTCCCATCACTAAAATCTGGAATTTTCTGTCAAATTTTTCACAAATTTAGTTCCCAGGTTGCTGAAAAAAAGTCATTGTTCCTAGTGGCGACATGATACAACTTTCTTGTTCCCTTTCCACACGTTCGTCATGAAAAATGCTGAATTCGTTCCAAGCATTTTCAGCCTGTAACGAACGTTTAATCAGAGGTTACATTTTGGGATGGGTATTTTCTGGCTCAAGGAACTTTCTGCTGAGAGGCTCTTGATAAAAAAATATATCATGGTCCATTCGAAATATAAATGAATTTAAAAAATGTTAGTTAACAAAAATGCATTCAAGTTCGCAAGTTTTAGACTTTCGACAAGCTAAAATATACCTTCCAATAACATATGAACGGTTCTACTACTGTCAGCACGCATATATTCGTCTGAGTTTTCCAATTTCACTGGATAATTTTTTTTCTTTTCGTTGTGATTGAGACGTGAACGTTCGAAAAACATATTAATTTTTTTGGTACCTGGGTAAATCCCCAACACTTACTATCAATCAATTTCCGATATTCGGTTTTTTTGAGGGAAATGGATGATATTTCCGTATGCCCATGTCAAAATGTTGCAATTTTACCTGTTTAAAAATTTTGAATCGCAGGTGCGACGTTTGGCGTCAGACGGACTTCTTCCAGATGCTCTTGCGCGGGTCGGTCCTAATTCACGAACTCCATGGCCAGCCACTATTGTTTGTGGTCTGACAACCACCGTTTTTGCCTGTGTCCTGGAACTCAAAGAAATCCTCGCTCTGCTCAGTATTGGTACAATCTTGTCCAACATAGCCGTTTCTTCAGTCGTCCTTATACTCCGCTTCCAGGTAAGTACAGTTCTCCGTTTTTAAGATTCAATGCGCCGCCCAATTAACTATCATATCTCTATTGTTATTTTTGATGTGCGAGTTTTATCACGTGAATTTCATAGCTTTCCGAAGCAAAGGTGGACTTATACAGTACTCTACAAAGATCTCTTCTGCAACGACTTTCTCTGTGTAATGAAATCTGTTGGTTGTCTTGTGGGCTTCTCTGCGACAAAATTCTCTGCACAACGAATTGTTTCCTGGTTCCTTGAATTTCATCTCGGAGACAGTCCACCTTCATCACTAATAAATATCGCTGGCTTCAAATTATTTGTGTGAGCACCGTGGCATACGNCTATTGATCGATATCAATAGATATGTTCCTTTTATTGATTTTGAATCATACTGTCATCTTCAAAGGTCTTGAGCTTTCTGTGATCGCGTGACGTTTCAGAATTGTATTGTATCTGTTGGGCCACCGGAAGATTATGCAGTACTAATTTACATGTCAGATTATATATTTTTTTGCATTTCGTCTCGGCGCTCGTTTCATTGCTTACATTACTTGTGTACCAGGCAGGCTAATCTGATTTTATTTTCTCACTGAAGATACTTGCAGGAGCCGCAAGTCTTCATTTTCTCTACATCGGTTTCGACGGCATGGCGGAAGTTGGCGAGGAAACTGCGCGATTTCGCCGCGTTGTTCCGACAGCTTCCGCTTTGCTCTTTGTTGTTGGACTCACTGTGCTCTTCACGTGTGCGGCAACATTCACTCTGACGATTCCTGCTGAGCAATTACCTGAGCAAGCGTCTCTGTTGGGCCTTTTTGCACCCAGAAACCTGGAAGGAATGCAGTACTTCGTCGGGTTTGGTGCTTTATGTGGTCTCATGGCGGCGACGTTCAGTGCCATGTTTGCTGGTCCTCGATTGGTGAGCGAAAATGCAGAAAATAATACGTTAACTTTGCATTTTTTTTTCGAAGTTACGCTTGAATTCGGGTAGCTTTATGTGGTCTCATGGCGGCGACGTTCAGTGCCATGTTTGCTGGTCCTCGATTGGTGAGCAAAAATTCAGAAAATAATACTTTAACTTTTCATTTTTTTATCGAAGTTACGCATGAATTCGGGTTATTTCGAGTAAAGTTCAAAGTACACGCTCAGTCGTTTATGATATGGGGGAATTGTTCGACGCGATCTGAATATCTTTTTGCAGGAGATATTTTAAAAGTAGCGCGATTTTCAAAACGGGTGCAGCATTTGAACGATTTGAGGCTATATAGTTTTAAATTAAAAAAAGAAAGTCGATTGGAAGTTCAGTCGATTTTTGTATTGAGTTCAATTCCATTGTATAAATCATGCACGTCTGAATTAACAAATGCGGATGAATGAAGCAAATAACTCTTGAAACACATTTTTTTTTGGATGAGGAGATGTTCAGGGTTTTTACGGTTATTGAAATAATGTTCTTGTACATCCGCGGGGTTTAAATTAATCAGCCATGCTGTATCATTCCCATCACTAAAATCTGGAATTTTCTGTCAAATTTTTCACAAATTTAGTTCCCAGGTTGCTGAAAAAAAGTCATTATTCCTAGTGGCGACATAATACAACTTTCTTGTTCCCTTTCCACACGTTCGTCATGAAAAATGCTGAATTCGTTCCAAGCATTTTCAGCCTGTAACGAACGTTTAATCTGAGGTTACATTTTGGGATGATATTGTTTGGCTCAAGGAACTTTCTGCTGAGAGGCTCTTGATAAAAAAAAAGCATGGTCCATTCAAAATATAAATGAATTAAAAAAAGTGTTAGTTAACAAAAATGCATTCAAGTTCGCAAGTTTTAGACTTTCGACAAGCTAAAATACACCTTCCAATAACATATAAACGGTTCTACTACTGTCAGCACGCATATATACTCGTCTGAGTTTTCCGATTTCACTGGATAATTTTTTTTCTTTTCGTTGTGATTGAGACGTGAACGTTCGAAAAACATATTAATTTTTTTGGTACCTGGGTAAATCCCCAACACTTACTATCAATCAATTTCCGATATTAGGCTTTCTTTTGTGGAAAATGGATGATAATGTTTCCGTATGCCCATGTCAAAATGTTGCAATTTTACCCTTTTAAAAATTTTGAATCGCAGGTGCGACGTTTGGCGTCAGACGGACTTCTTCCAGATGCTCTTGCGCGGGTCGGTCCTAATTCACGAACTCCATGGCCAGCCACTATTGTTTGTGGTCTGACAACCACCGTTTTTGCCTGTGTCCTGGAACTCAAAGAAATCCTCGCTCTGCTCAGTATTGGTACAATCTTGTCCAACATAGCCGTTTCTTCAGTCGTCCTTATACTCCGCTTCCAGGTGAGTACAGTTCTCCGTTTTTAAGATTCAATGCGCCGCCCAATTAACTATCATATCTCTATTGTTATTTTTGATATGCGAGTTTTATCACGTGAATTTCATAGCTTTCCGAAGCAAAGGTGGACTTATACAGTACTCTACAAAGATCTCTTCTGCAACGANTTTAAAAATTTTGAATCGCAGGTGCGACGTTTGGCGTCAGACGGACTTCTTCCAGATGCTCTTGCGCGGGTCGGTCCTAATTCACGAACTCCATGGCCAGCCACTATTGTTTGTGGTCTGACAACCACCGTTTTTGCCTGTGTCCTGGAACTCAAAGAAATCCTCGCTCTGCTCAGTATTGGTACAATCTTGTCCAACATAGCCGTTTCTTCAGTCGTCCTTATACTCCGCTTCCAGGTAAGTACAGTTCTCCGTTTTTAAGATTCAATGCGCCGCCCAATTAACTATCATATCTCTATTGTTATTTTTGATGTGCGAGTTTTATCACGTGAATTTCATAGCTTTCCGAAGCAAAGGTGGACTTATACAGTACTCTACAAAGATCTCTTCTGCAACGACTTTCTCTGTGTAATGAAATCTGTTGGTTGTCTTGTGGGCTTCTCTGCGACAAAATTCTCTGCACAACGAATTGTTTCCTGGTTCCTTGAATTTCATCTCGGAGACAGTCCACCTTCATCACTAATAAATATCGCTGGCTTCAAATTATTTGTGTGAGCACCGTGGCATACGTGAACAGTGTGCATTTTTTAGACGTCCACCGGAATTCTCCAGATCCTGGACTGCTAAAAAAACTAAGATCGAAATACTTCAGATCTTTGGACCTCAGACCATCCAGAAACTGGAAAATAGCAAGAGATACCCCTCTATAAAAACAGTGCGATAATTAAGTTATCAAGGTAATACAACAAGAGAGGTCTTTAGTGTTTCCGGTATTTATACTAAAAAAATAATTTCTATTTTTCCGCTTTCATTTGCGAAAGGAAGCAGCCGACAAACACAACTATACAAGCACTCGACACTCCCGTCATCACCAGAGATGATTTAACGTTGCAATCTGTAAACCACGCGAAATTTTCGTTGTTTATCGACACAGATTTGTTTGAGCTTTATATTCACAATTTTCGGCAAGCCAGAAAAGTTACACCCAAACTTAAATTGCGATGTTGATTTTAAAAACGGTAGCTTTTCCGTGAAAAGCTCCCGGTTCGACCTAAAAGCTACGGAAAAGAAATGTTTTCGATCAATAAATCCTTTTCAATCCCAGATCGCATTGAAAAAAAATATATTTTGAGATTTTGAGACCGTCTAAATTCACCGAACAGATTTTGATTCCTGTGAAATTCGACTGCCATCGATGGAAGAATGGTGCCATCATCGTATTATAGGAAAACTACTTTCAAAAATAATCTTTTCATCTCATTTTTTTGTGTGCATTTGATTGAAAAACTAAGGTGAGCCCGTCTCATCCGCTGGAACGGGATGCCAAAGCCGGCGACGTGTCGCTGTCATATAGGAAAACTACTTTCAAAAATAATCTTTTCATCTCATTTTTTTGTGTGCATTTGATTGAAAAACTAAGGTGAGCCCGTCTCATCCGCTGGAACGGGATGCCAAAGCCGGCGACGTGTCGCTGTCGTCCCTCCGCCATCAGGCGTCACCCTCGTGCCCTTCGTCAGGCGCCTTCGACTATCAGGCCCCATCATCAGCGACACATCCTCGGCATCATCCCGACACCCGTGTCGAGCTGATTGACGAGTCCTTCGTCACTGTCGTCGACATCCCCAAGCCCGAGCCGACGACTCACTCTGCTCGCAACGCGTATTCCGCGCTCGTTGTGCTCGTGGCGGCCAGCACGGTCATGGCACTCGTCTATGACGGATTCGCGGCGTCCGTGGCGTCCACGGCGACTCAGGTCATGCTGGGCACCGTCGTGGTGGCGGCGGCGATTTTCATGGCTCGGCAGCCCAAGCATTCGCCGACTTGCGGCTCCAAGGTGCCTTGCATCCCTTTCTTGCCAGCGACCTCTGTGGTGCTGCATTGCTTCCTAGCAGTCTTGCTTCCTTCTCACTGCTGGATCCGGTTAGTTCTTCCCCTTATTGGGTCATTTCTAACAACTACAGTACTTGTAGGCGTAATTTTTGTTCAATTCAATATTTTTGACTATACAAATACCGTATGAAGAATCGTAGAACATCAGCACGCGAGCAACACTGAGGGGAAATTCGAAACTGATTGAATAATTGGACACAGTTTTGAGGATGCAAAAAATTCTGTTAAAAATCTTTTTTTTACTTGTTATTCATAAAATTGAGTAATAATGGATATTTTAATAAAAAAACAAACAAAGAAAGTGAACTCAACTTCATGGCGCAACCAACCCATCTAAAAATGTAAATTAGTTTGGGGGAAAAATGACTATGAACTCAACTAAAAACGAGAAATGACATTGGAATAATTTTAAATTTCGGATTCGATTTCATTTTTTCAAATTAAACTTTTGGAAATCATTATAGATGCCCAGCATTGAAGTTTCTTGAACTTTTGCCGTTGCTATTGAAAAATGCACATAAATCACAGGGTTGCCAACAAAAAGTGCAATGATGAACTCACATGGAAGGGATGGTTAATTTGAAAAACTTTGTATGCAAGGACAATCAAACACTGAAAATATACTATTATTTTAGTCAACTGCATCGCATCAGGGTTCACCTGCAAGAAAAAAGGGAATTTATGAAAATTAATTCAACATCCCAGAAAATGAATTTCTAATTTACCTAAAAGAAAATGAGATTCAGATGCAGCATTTGTGAGTATGTTTTTATCCTCGGAGAAGGAGGGTTTCCTGTAGGAAACAGTAATTCTAATAATTTTGCACAAACATCTTTGGCCTAAAAGTCAAAACATTCATAAAAGTCGAAAGCTACCTACGTACTCCGGAGTCCAGAACAATACTGCTCAGGAAACCGTTTAATAATCGTTGCTTGGTAAATGGGAATTACTCAGCAATTCTCGAAAATGATTAAAAAATATAAATAGTACAGTACAGTACTTGAATAAATCAAAATATATGTAAATGCCGCCATTAAATAATACAACTATAGAATCTTTTTAAAAAATACATGGCCAAATTAAGCGATGTCGACAAGAGAAAACGGAAGCTTGACTATCATAAATGTTCGTCATCATGGCTCACAAAAACGTGGTGCTTTGGCTAATGGACATGGTCCATTCCAGATGGGAAGTCCATTATCTGGAAAGTCCATTAACCAGGGATCTTCATTTTATTTAGAATGCCCATTCAGTTCCCGGCCACAGAAAGTCCTTGAACTAAATTATTCAAGTGTTCTACGAATGATTGACTCTTTGAAAGTTCCTTGGAATTTTTTCTCAAATAATTCCGCGAACGGACGTGTATAATTAGGACATTGACAATAATAGAAACAGTTGACAGGAATAGAGAAAAAATAAGTAGCACGCTCAAGAATATTGAAAAAGCTTCTATGCAGGAAAATATGGCAGCTGCATTTCCAACTGCACATTCGTTTAAAAAAAGTAATAATCGCTTTTCATCTTGAGTATTATCTGAAGCGGTGTCAACTATCCGCAGCAAAAATTGATGGCATTGCGTCACCTCATTTAATTGTTTCCTTTTGTATTATCAAGGCATTGTTAGAGCCAGGTTTTTCAAATGAGCCGTATCCACTTTCAACGCTTTCAAGACTTATGGGTATTTGCGGACCTCATCGTGAGAACCAAGAACCTTCATATAGCGTTTATGACTAGCAATTGGATTCAGAACTTATGAAATATACAGTACTTGTAGTCCATATAGTATAGTATATATAGTCCATATTTTCGATGTGTTTTTTACGATTTTTCCGAAAAACATTCCAAATGTCCGTATTTGAAAATTTCATGATTTTTCCATCCCAATGGGAATTTTTCTTTAACTTATGAACTAGTCCGAAAGTGTAAATACAGTACTTTACAACCATTTCGTGTGCCACTTGACGTGGTCCATTTGGCCATCATGTGATAAGCGTACCATATAGGTTGAAAAGCAATGCACAATATTGTACATTAGGTATTTTTTTAATTCACTTCGGATTGTTTCGCGGCTTGGATCTCAGAAATGCCAACATTTTTCTTTTAAATTTGTTCCTCAGGTTTTGGATCTGGTCGATATTCGGGCTCTTGATATACGTGTGTCTCCCGACCGCCTTAAGTTTCGTGTTAAGGGGGAGTTAACTAGTCGGACTGCACAAGGCGTCTTAGCGGTAAAGGTGGTCACTAAGACGCTTTGCTCTCCTGCTTTAACGAAACCGTCGTTCGCTGCTGCATGCCAGTGTCAGCGTTACATCGACCTGAAGTCGAATTTACACCAAAACTATAAAGTAGGAGAATATGCATCGGTGCCTCGGATAATGGACAGTTCCAGTTGGAAGTCCTTTATCCGAAAATTAAATTCACGGACAAACGTAAACTTAAGAAAACCTGGCTTATTGGGTCTATGGGCCCCATCAAAATTCTTGTAAGCGAGTTAGTTGCAATTGCATGAAAAATGGATAATCCGTTCAAAATTTCGTGTGCGTTTTCTTCATAAATTCTCGAATAAATTTGTTGAACATTGATTTATTTTTGTTTGAAACTATAAAAAACCAGGGCGGAAAAACTCCAAAAAGGAAGACAAACTTCTAAACTGGCCTAAACACAACCAATACTAATAACTTTAATCCACTCGAAAAGTAGGGATGGTTGATATAGTTACATTTCTACAATACTTTTCTACAGAAAATCCATCATCGAGCAGTCCACTATGCGAAGAAGCGTTCATCTAGGCTTCAATTTAATAAACGAAATCGAGAGTCACGTTTTTAGGTAGTAGGCCCCATGTGAACATAAAAAAAAAGGGGCTCAGCTTCTTCGCTAATAGTTTACAACAAGTCGGTTTTCAATGGTCCTTTTATGCTTGTCAAAGTATGTGCCTTGTTTGAAACGAAATGCCGGGATTCATCCCATGAGTACTTTGTTTTTATTTTTTGTTTTTTGCCCTGAGGCGTATTTTTTTGGTCTTTTCTTCGTGGCCCTATTGGCATCGACTTCACACATATAAAATGTGAAAGAAAGGAGAAAAAGCGTTTTCATCGCGAAAGTGTCCTCTTCATATCTTCGTTTTTTTGACGGACGAACGTGTTCGGGTTCCGTTTGGATCGATGGGCAAGTGCTGTGAAAAAATTTATAACCCGGGCTCTGATGCGAAACCTATCGTATCGATTGACGACGAGATTTATCCTCGGTTTAAAGCAGCTTGAAAAGTTTGAAACTATGGCCAAGGCGTGTTTTCCGTCATTTCGTCTGCTGACAGTCGAAAGAATACACCATGACGACAGTTTTATTGGTTCGAGGTCTTTCTTCGTTCGTAGCTTATGCGTATCTTCTCTTACATGGAATTGGAAAATTTTCCGCGAGCGACAATTTTAGCAGTATTAACTGATAAATAATGCCATATATTTTTGTCTATAAAATGATAAGATGGATATGTGCGTGTCTCATATCAATAAACAACACTTCCGTTATCCAGCGTGCCCCGTGTTTCGAAGATACTGCATAAAAAAGAGAAGTTTGGGGTCCTTTATCACCGAAGCTCTCTCAAAATCCCCCTGGAGTGTCGCAGTGTGATTGGATATATACTGCATCTCAATGCATCCTATACACTCTATAATGCGAGAAAAAAAAACACGGCAAACTAGCACACAGTAGGATGTATACGTATATACAGAATTTCTCGATTTTTCTGTCTCTGGCCGACGTGCACAGCCCTGGGGACGCAGCTGCTGGAATTTCATTTCCCGACTGTATTTCTTCGGTCAGTTTGATTCAGCAGCCTCCGTTTCAATCAAGTACGCTGAATTTTCTCGGGCAGAAAGAAAAGGGAATTGCGAATTGCATTTTAAAATCTTTCAGGATACACCCGGTCACGCTCGAATGCGCGAGAAACAGTTTCTCAAGAGGCCTATTTATATTTTCTTTCCTGATGCGAAGTCTCTGTTTGCTGATACTGTATATCTTATCTTCGATTTCGAATTTATAACTTGAGTACGAAAATAATTCAAGTTTTGAAAAATAATTCATGGCTTTCTTCAGATAATAAAAATCGATCACTGCATGGTTGGATAAAAGAAACGGTTTACGGATTTTATTTTTCAGCTCTCGGGAATCGATTATCTTTTTCTCTCTTTTAAAAAAGTAATCATTCAGCGTGCATATAGAGACTTAGAGAGGAATAAAAAAACCGGAAGATGAAAAAATAAACTTTGCTTGAGATCGGATAGGGTTATGAAATGCGAGTCGAGGTTATAACTTCAATAAAAAATAATTCAAGTTTTGATGGCTTTCTTCACATGAAACAAAAATCTATCATGTGTTGGACAAAGAACAGTATGCAATATATTTTTTCAGGTCTCAAAAATTGATTATACTCTACGGATTTTTTCTCTCTTTCTCTTCAAAAAATTCTCAACATGTATAGAGAGGAATGGAGCGAAAACCGGAAGATTAAAAAATAAATTCGCTCTACAGTGGATATACAGTATAGGGGTTTTGAAAGGCTAGTCGAAGTTATAACTTTGTTATCAGAAGAAAATTTAAGTTTTGATGGGTTACTGCAGATGAAAAAAATAATTACCCCCGTATAGCTGGATAAAAGAACAGTTCAAGGATTGTATTTTTTCAGCTCTCGGGAATTGATCATCTTCTACGGATTTTTTCTATCTCTTTCAAAAAGAAAGAAAAACAATCCTTCAACGCGTATAAGAGAGGAATGGATAAAAAAAACGGAAAGATGAAAAAATAAATTCGCTGGACATTGGATCGGGTTCTGAAATGCGAGACGCGGAATTTAATAACGTGCGTCGTCGAGGACACATATAAGCCGACGGTGGAAGCAGCGTAGCGACGTGGATCCCGTTTCATGTCAAATGGACCACGGAAGAAGGTATCCTTGCTGAATCATTTCTCCATCAAAGGTTCTGTATTCGATGGACAGTATCTCTCAAAAGGAAATTGAGACATACCACCCGACGTACCGGAAATCCCTCTCTAAAAAAATGGAAGCCTCTCTTTTTCCCACACGCCGGAATTCCACGCGAGACCCCGAATTTATTACTTTAGGCAGTGTATAACAAATATGTCAAAGTTCTTTTCTTTTTATGTCAAGCAAGCTTAGTCTGAGTAGGTGCTACTAAAGTGTGAGTCGAAGAAGTAATTTAACTACAACTTCACTAAAATACCTTTAATATTTTGTTTTTGAGACTGCAATGACAGATTTGGTTAAAAAGAGCTTGATTTCTGAATTGGGATGAACCATGGAATTACTCTATTTATAGTAATTCGCATCCCAGTTTTTTTTTTAACTGAAGAATACTTTCATTCCCATATTGATTTCCCTGAATATAAGGCATATTTAAAAATTATTTCCCGCAATGCTCATCGTGCGCATAACAATGGGGAATTTACCGAAATCAGCAATTTTATTCACCCAAAGAATACTTCTTTACTATCAGGGAGTTCGTTTCTGAAAGATCACTTTATGACTATCATCTATAATGATTATTTATCATGTATCATCCTCTCTTCTATTGGTGAAACTTGGACCAGTTTAAAAATTTGCATTCCTTAAAAATATCAGTCAAAGGCTTCCCGTCATTCACCGTTGCAGTACCTATTCTGCTCAGGCATGGACTGGATGAAAATCTTTCTGTCCTTCATCTAAGTGCATATTTGATCATGAACGAAAACTACGAGCAACAAAAATGTAACTCTTGAAGGAAAGGAAGAATCCAACAGCAAAAGAGCGAACGTCTCGTCCTCATCACAAAAAGATAAAATCCAAGTGTATCTCTAGTTGGGGTCATAGTGCGCCATATTTATTTCGGATGCATCAGTCATGAACTTGAAACTATTCGGAAGAAGATTCTTCCAGTTATTCCCAGAATTTATCAAAATAACTCCAGACTTATACCCACTCAAAAATATACCGTGAAATACTTTTGAACTAAGCTTTACAAATCCTACTTTTCACTAGCATATATACTAATTTCAGGCAATCTGCGAGGTGGATTAATTATGATGCGTTGTTAAGTTGGGAATCAAGTAGATTTTTATGTCCGAAATTAAATTTCATCGGCATTTGAGCGGTGGAGGGCATTGGTTAAAGATGAAAGTCTGAATCCAGGTGTACCAAAAGGGGAAAGAGTGTGTTTTGCACCAAAAAAATTTTGAAAATGAGGAAAGCTATTGAAACCCAGCAGCTTTCATTTTGGTAAAAAATCAGGTTATTTTGTTTTTTATCACGAGCAAAACTACGGTTACATTTTCTATGACGGAATCTAGTAAGATTTTGGACAAGCAAAACTGTACCGTACCTGGAAATAAAATCGATTTGTCAAAGTGCTGTGTTTTGCTGATTAACTCTGGTGTATATGATGGCCATAAATAGTATCTGCTGCAGGGTTGCCCCAGGGACTTGTATATCTCGACAATTCTTAGAGATTTTCCAAACAAAGAGAATTTATTAGTAATTGTGACGTTAGTCAGACCCTGAAAGACCCTCGGAGAAATGTCTCCGAGGTTTTTTAACTATAAATAAATACAGGGTTTTCTTAGTTGTTGAGTCGTAGAAGAAGAAGTTCTTTGTGTGCGTGTGTTTATTTCACACAATTCCTCAGAGAATTGGTTTAGGCAGTGGAAGATAAGAATTGGGATGAGATTCTGAATGAGAATGTGCTGTTGATTTCAAGTTTTTGAGGTTTTTATGCATTATTGACGAGGGAGGGTTGTGTTAAACTTGTTCTTGGTGAATAAGGTTGGGATTCATTGCTGCTATCTGATTGACTATTCATGTTAACATCAAAGACAATGTGCAGCATTGTGGCACAAGTTTTGAAGGTTCTTGGGGGCAAGTTCTTCAGCGCTGGGCTCACTGTAAGCCCCAGTCACGGGTTTCAGAAATGCAGGGCATTCTATTAACTAAATTATTTATTTGCGCGCGCCTCAGTCCCCAACAACGAAAATTATAGCCACATATTCAATTGATTCTTTCCATAAATCTACCTTGCGTTAATGCAAATATTCTTTTCCGAGCAATTTATATGTAGAAAGCGGAAGCAGTTCTTGAAAACGTAGCGGAATCGAGGGCTCTGCTAGCTGTCATCAGTTGGCATATTCATGACGAGACACGGCAGGCATCATACGGGTTTTCCTGGATGGTTCCCCGGATAAAGCAGCTACTGCTGGGCTCTATAATATGACAAGGAAGGCCAGTGGGCCTTGCTTCCTGCTATCTTTGCAGACGTTAAGAGGCGAGAGCGAGAAATAAAACCGCGTATATCTTTGACAGTACCGTCTCAGCGCTAATACGGTTCTCCGGGTGCTCTGAGCTTCCGAAGCAAGGATATAAGATACTCACCTTGAAGTTTTCCGCAGCAGTTATTCCTTCTGCCATTGCCCCGAGGTTCCAGAGGTATATAGTGGATGAGAATTGATGAATGTCATCAACAGCATCATCATCAGCAACTGTTCCATTCATCATCATCATCATTTTAAAGGCTTGGGGGAGAGAAAATTTTGACCATTGGCTGAAGAATGGCAAACACTCCGTCTATCATAAAAAATAGCGGGCTTTGGATCATGACTATTGATACAACAACATTTGCGTTATAAATTTTTTTTTCCGAGTCCCTGGGAGTTCGTTGTAACGAGATTTTACTGTAGTGGATGGCATTATCCGCTGTATTGCTTTTAAAGACTGACAAGACTTTAATTATGATATCATGCCATCGTTGAATAAGCTTTTCGTCCTGGAGCATTTCTGCCCTTAATCATCTGTGATATTCGATCATCCGGGCAAAACACATCCGGCCAAAATACTTTAATTTAAATTCTGAGGTATTTCAAAACAAATCCTTATATTTTAAACTCTATTGGCAGAAAAGAAGGGACGACAATACGAAACACATTCCTATATGATGCTCGAAGGAGTGTTTCACCAGCAATTACGACCAGCTGAAAGGATGAACAGCAGCGGATGAACGTTACCACCAAGCATTTTATATATATACGCCTGATGAAGTGCGGAGTAGGCGTGAGGTGTTTCCTGATTCAGCCCCCTTATCGGAAGCGTTTTGTACAAAGAACGAAAATGACGAGAATAGCAAACGGTTCTCTCCCAGACAGGGTCTCTCTGCATCATGACCTATGCCCTTCCATTCCATTCCCAAATGATTTGAAAGAGGTGGAGGAACTTGTTAAGCAAGATTGCCAACAGCACGTGCATTTTTTCGCAGGAGGAAATGAATCAGCGCTCTGTATACTGTATATAGAACATAGTTGGGGAATGCAGTGTTCTGAATTATAGTGCTAAAAATTCAGATTTTTAAAGGCCGATATTCTTGTAAGGAAATTTTTCCAGTGCATTTCAAGGAAATAATTCTTTGTCAGGGAATCATGAAGGTATAACGTCTTGCTGGAAAGCTTGGAAGTCGTTAAAAATTTTACTACCTGGAAGAAGTTGAGTTGAAAATTCATGTAAATTTCGGGGAAGAAATATTTCAATGAGCCGCGGAAGCACGGTACAGTACTCCGAATTCAAAAACATTTGACAGTTCGATTCAAGCATTACAAAAATTGAAACTGCATACATTATTTTCTGGAGCCTTGTTCATTTGTTTTATGAATGAATGAATGAACAGCTCACAGGATGTTTTTGAGATACGGTCCACCCACTGATTCAGCCCCCTTATCGGAAGCGTTTTGTACAAAGAACGAAAATGACGAGAATAGCAAACGGTTCTCTCCCAGACAGGGTCTCTCTGCATCATGACCTATGCCCTTCCATTCCATTCCCAAATGATTTGAAAGAGGTGCGAGGAACTTGTTAAGCAAGATTGCCAACAGCACGTGCATTTTTTCGCAGGAGGAAATGAATCAGCACTCTGTATATATAGAACATAGTTGGGGAATGCAGTGTTCTGAATTATAGTGCTGAAATTCAGATTTTTAAAGGCGGATATTTTTGTCAGGAAATTTTTTCCAGTGCATTTCAAGGAAATAATTCTTCGTCAGGGAATCATGAAGGTATAACGTCTTGCTGGAAAGCTTGGAAGTCGTTAACAATTTTACTACCTGGAAGAAGTTGAGTTGAAAATTCATGTAAATTTCGGGAAAGAAATATTTCAATGAGCCACGCAAGCACGGTACAGTACTCCGAATTCAAAAACCAAACTGTCAAGCTAAGTTCGTAATGTTTTTAACTTTGACGTATGTAATAAAAGACCTCGGAACAAGTAAACAAAATACTTACTTACTTACTTGTCGAGTGTCCTACAAAAACTCTATGCCAGGTGGGACACAATTTTTTTTCGCTCTCCTTTAGTTTACAGAAAAATTAAATCCGCTGCAGATCTCAGCCATACGTGCACAGACTTTTTTTTTGGTTTCCGGAAAAAAATCGGTCGACTGCAGATCTCGCAGTCATTGTTAGACACTGCTAGAAGACCATAAAAAAAAACTGAAAGGACACGTTTATAAGAAAGAGAAAGGAGTCACCCGTATTGGAGGGAAAGATCCTCGGAGCGAGTAATTGAGGGGGATCCAATCTCCCGAGGATCCCGGGCACGGACACACGCCTTCAATCGAAGTCGATTGACGCGAGCAATGAAGTGCGACGCGCTTGTCTCTACTCCGGGTGGATAATGGCAGCACCCGCGGAGTTCATTATCTCGCTAATGAACACCGATCACGGCCAGGCTTCCGTGGCACACGACGAATGAAGAAAAAATAAATAAGAAGGGAACGAAAGTATAAAAGAGAAGGAACGGGAACCGAAACGGACAACGAATGAGATCGCCGCTTCCCTTCATCATTGTTATTGGCGATACGAGGATGAATCGACCGTCACCGACGAGAACCAGAACCCGAAACGTTCTATCCCTGTTCCTCCCAATTTCATCCTCATGTTGGGATTTGATCTTTTTCCTCTACCCACGCGTAGATTTTTGAAAATTCCGCTTTTCTGGTTTTCCGGGATGGAACCAGAAGTTACAATTCCTTCAGAATTCAAGTTCATACATACATTACCTAAAAATAGATAAGCTATTTTTAGATTCTCAGCCAACGAAAGTATGACATTTTAAGGCTGTCCGGGTAAGAATTTAAGTACGCACATGCAGTTTCGATCAATTAGTGTCAAGCATTTTTAGATTTTGTGAGAAGGTCTGAAGAAACGGATTATTTAGTCAAGGCTTTTCAGGACTAACCCTAACAGCACATAGAGAATAACACTTAATAGGGAACATTCTGCATGAATAACAAGTATTTTTAGAATGAAAAAAGAAGTTTACAACTGCATTTGTTCCCAGTTTAAAATGAAAATCGTCTCAAAGATCATGGGTGAAAAGTGCCAAAAATACAGAAGAAAATTGTTCAGGTTTTTATGAATGAAACTTCTGAAACCATACGAAACGTGCACAAAAAAAATCATGAACACGATTACTCACACCGCGATTTTGAAAGTAAAGGCAGCAAATTGTCTCATGAAAAACGTAAAAGTTGTCCATTACACTCTGCCAAATATGAAACATTAACTATTTGTGAAATACTGTACAACTGCCTTTTTTTTACCTTCGCGGGGTGAAAAAAATTGTAAATTTGCGTAAGACTGCTGTAAATATTCAATGGAAGTTGATTTAGATACGAAAAAAGGACGCCTGACGCGAAGGGATTCTTCAATGAAACTGTGCTCATTTTTAGGCTTTCAAATAATCATTTCTTACAGGGCGATGAGAAAAAGAGAATAAAAATAATTCAGAGAAGAAAAATCTTTGACTTTCATGAGGAAATCTCTACCGACTCTCAAAAGAAAATGATTTAAACTGGATACAGTTGAAAATTGCAAGCGCATTTCAAAGTTTGGTTGTGATTAAATGATTCAATTATTTAATCTATGATTTCAATGAAGAACATCAAAAAGAAGCTTTTTAAAGTCTTCGAGACGACTTTTGTCAATGTTAATTGGTTCCCGCGGGCTGAGGTAAACATCTACGCAAAATTTCGATCACCGAGGGGTAATTATCTCAGCATAGTTTTACGTTCGTTTTCTACGAAAAACGATTCCTAAAAAAATTTCATGAATCGGCGGTTGATGGAGAAATCCTGCCATTTATTCCAATATGACCCACCCAAGACAATTAATGACGATAGGCATTTAATTAGTCTCCATTGGCACGTCCCTTCTTGAAAGGGTTAGTTCCGCCATCGCAGTTTCACGCTTGATTACCCGAGAGTCTAGAGCTTGGCAACTGGATCGACCCGGAAGTTGGGGGGAGGAGATCATCGGCCCCGTCTGCTGCCAAACGATAAGGTCGGCGATTTATTCCCATACCATATGGGTCAGTTCCCACTTGTCCTCTTCAGGGGTTTGTGACCAGCCCTTATGTAGGTTTTTATGCAGGTTTTTCTTACTCTTCGGGTTGTCAGTTTCGTCTAAAACAAGCTCTCATAGCTGTTTGCCATAAAGATTTGTGACACACTATTTATTTTTCGTCTCAAACCCAAGTTCATTATTTTACACCCCGCCTGTGTCTCGACATATTTAAGTCTTCAAGAAACGCAACGCGTCCCACTTTTAAAGGCCGCACTTGACTAGTTTGTGTGTGGGCTGGAATAAGGATTCGATTGATGTATACCGCCTTCTATCGTTCGATGTTTTGTGTGCAGTGTGTTGAAATTAGTTTCAGAATGATCTTAATTAAATTTTAATCCATAATCCATACATAAGATTTCACTTGCCTATTATGAAGTTCGCTATTGAGAAAATTTCTCGAATTAGTGTCAGATTACATGTCAGAAAGACATTACCGCAGAATAAATTCGAAATGGGACTTTTGATGTGCCTTATACTGCTTATAGGCGATACAATTCCGAAATTACGATAATATTTTCAAATGGAGTACGTGATAGATCTGAAAATAATCTTATGCTTGAAAATGCATTCTTTGAATCAAATTAAATGAAGAATGATCCCGAGATGCATGAAAAAATCCTCTAATTATGAATTGATGTAATGCTTTCGTGAATTTTGTTGTTTGACAGAGAACATATTTAGAGTATCGCACAGGCAATTTAAGAAAAACAGCACAGTATACTGATAACTTAGCTGAGTCGCTTGTTTTTATTGGTTCGTCGTCAGTTGATTTCGAATTCAATAAAAAGTTCGAACCAGCACAGCATCAGGAAAAAACAAAAGGTACGTACCGTAAAGGTTCGAAAATTCATCAATTATTCAGATTTTAATCTTGCCTAGTCCCACTCGTTCTCGCTATATTCTTCGGAGAAATTGAAATACTGTACTTGAAAACGTAAAACTGTCAACTCCAAAACAATATGAATGGTTTTGCTAAGTTGGATATTCGCGAATTATAAAAAGACAAACTCACGTGAAACAACTTGTATTTGAATCCAAAAATTATTGCCAGATGAATTCCTTGGCAGCTTCTTCTCTATTAAGTGTTTAAAAAATTCCTGTACCTGATTATTCTGATGCAATTGAAACCATAAAATCGGGTACTGTTGAGAAGAGAATGGAGTTTAATTTCAAATCTGTGATAACTTGAGCAGGTAGTTCAGGATGCAAAACGGTTTAAAGGTCAGTTCACCCCCCCCCCCCCATGCATTTCTAAATTTGTTTAATCACAATTGTACAACGAAATAAATTTTTCATTTAGAGACACGATTGATGTGGTTATTTTTCGTTTAGCATCAAATTCTTAAGATCATGAGAATCTTTCGTTCTCTACAGTATTTTTCAGTAGAGGAATGATGCATAAACTAACCGTGAGATAAAGTGCATTATGCTTTGAGAAAGCTTAGCGTGAACATTTTGAAAATCCCACTCGCGCTTTTTACGGCAATTATGCTCGAAGCATAGTCTTCGTGGAAGTTCTGTACACTGCAGATAATGCAAACTTCAAGTTCAAAGCGTGGTCGAATGTTAATGTACACTCGATTACGCGCAGAAGAATCCCAAGCAGGAACCGACGAAAGACGCAGTGAGCTTTCTGCACACAAAAGTGCGGGAGTATCGCTGCAGCAAAAAAATATAAAAATAAAATAAAAATAAACTCTCGCAAAAAATAAAGTTTCCTCTTATCCGCAAAAGGAAGGAAGAGAGAAAGGAACTGGTGGGGCATCAACATCTTCGCTGCTTTCAGCTATACACAGCGCCGATGCGCTGCCCGTCGCTATCCGTCATAACCCGCCGGGGCCCGTCCGAGGGGTTCCTCAGCAGGGCGATTATAATGAAACCCCGGGAATCCCTGGCTCTTGCTGCTGGCCAGCACACGTGAACCTCGCATTACCTGATCCCGCGAACATCCGGGATCCCGTCGTCGACCCCCATCCTCTCTCTCTCTCTCTCATTCGAGGATCACGACGTCCTTCGTCCGCTTGCCTTTGTTCGTGTTTCGTCCCTGTGCTGTCTCGCTGCTGGTCGTGGTAAACCTCATCTTGCCCCTCAGCACTGATCCATGTACACTTCATGGGTGTACAAGGATGACGATGACACCGTTTTTGCGTCGTAAAATGAAATCATTTTACAATGAACCCAATTTTTCCCCCAGAAATGATCAACGCCATGATTCATGCTTCGAGAAATGAAGATGGGATTCTCCAAAATTAACGACCTTACGGCCTTCGTGGAATTCAAACCTATGTTGGAAAAATCTTCGGAAAAAATGGAAAAATAAAGCACTTGTCAATTTATTCTCCAGTTTAATTTTAAAAACGTATTTTATATCGATTCTTACAAACGCAGTACTGCACATAAAGTTTTAAAATTTTGCGAACATTTTAAATTTTAGCAAGCCGAGATTGTGAATTGAAATTTGTTCAGAATAAAATTGAAGATATTTTGCCATTTTCTATTTCCCGTTTATAGAAATAGAGCCGATAATTCATCCTCTCTGAAAATTGAAAGTTTTTAGGAATTGAAAAGGAAAAAGCTCTACACCATTATTTTCGCATTTTCCGTGATTTTTTTCAAGTCTTAAAAGGTCCAAGTCAAAACTTTCGTTTTTTGAACAAAGAATTTTGTGGTCATGCTTAATGGGAGTGACTACTTAACCCTAAAAAATGTTGGCATGTGCCATATTTTGTTCGGGTCTTTTGTGAAGCGGGGACCAGCTGTATATACCAAAGAGTATTATGACAAATTATTTTCAATACCTGCACCGAAGTCAAAATGCTATTTAATTTTTTACCACGATATTGTGTACCGGTACCTTTATTAAATCAAGTACCTTCCGCCATTTCTTATCAAAACTGAGAGGAAAAATTATGATGCCAATCAAGGGTGCGTACAATTCTCTACAAATTTCAAAAGTTTAATTACAGGGGTCCATGGAATTGAACTTGATTCAGCACTGAATTTTTTAGAACAATTTGAACGGATTGTTTTTATTGAAACAATTTAAAATTAATGGGACTTAATGTCCTAATTCAAAGTCTGGTTTGCCTTATTTTTGAAATTATGTTTTTCAGTTTTCAGGCATTTAAATTTGGGGGTGCATCCTCCTGACTGATGAGATTTTATCCGAATTTTACGCTAAGAAATCCAGGTCCATGTCTTATTCAAGGGAGGATAGGAATCAAATGAAAATAATATAACAAGGTTTTTTCCGGGCTTTTTTTTTGCAAATATTTACTAATATACATTTTATACATTGCAAAGTTTATTCTGTCGCCGCCTTTGATTTTCGGTCAGCACCCAGGAATTGCCCGGCAACTGATTAAATTCTTTTTCAACCCGCCGTGGGCATCAACTTTTTTCTGGGTGCTTGCTTCTTCTTCGTCCCCAGTCTGGTTCGCCGTCCTCGGGGCCTGTGACGATCGTCAATATTATACCAAGGCGCCATTTGCGGATTAAAACGCCTAATGGCTCCTCCGCTTATACAACCTCTCTTGTTCGCTCTCGTCAGCAAACAGCGAATGCCGGGATTCGTGTTCCGGGTTGGAACTAACGACGATAATCTCCGCGGTGCTCATCCGGAAAAGCGATGTCTCTGCAAACAATAAACCCGTACTTTGTATAGACGTTTTATGTGGAATACATTTTTGTTTTTTATTTTTTATGTATTGAACATATAGGGATCAAATTTAAATACGTCAAACAGCTCGAATGCCCATATGAGGTATGTAAATCTACTTCCTTGCAACGGGACGTTTGCTTATTGTTATCAGATTCCTGATGAAGTGCATTCGATGAGGATGATGTTCTCTTTGGAACGTTTATCGTGTCCATGCGATTGGTAAATTCGAATGTATTTTTCTTTTCTTTTTAACAACTGCCAGCTTCTCGATTGGAAACAAAGATTTATTTTTATATATCGTTGAAATTGCATCTCTGCATCGTAAAATCCTCTGTCACATCATTCACATGAGGTATAGTCCGCAATTTTTATCAATATCTTAGCCTCATCCGGGGAAGCTTATGCAGTGTACGTCAGATTCTTTCGCACATACTGTGGATAACAATGATTGAAGTAAGTCACATTCTTTATTTTATAATAATCTTTTGCAGACCTGACTCGGACAGTTTTATACCCAGCGCAGTTGAAATTTTCGAGAACCTTGCTTTTTAGAATGATGTACTGTAAACAAAACATTTAGAAGATTTTCACACATTTTAAAGAATTATTCGCACATGTGAGACAATGTCACATACTATAGAACATTTTTTAATGAATTTCAAGATTTATTATGTAATTTTTGGGTTACCTATGAAAATCGGGAGTCGCAGGAGAATCTCATTTTCTTTGCTAATTGCATTTCAGAATCTCTATTTTCTTTCTATTGCAACCCGAACAAACATTAAAATAAAAATTGTGAACTTTGATTTGCGAAATAAATCTGTAAAATAAGTGTCTTCATTTATCCAAAAAGCAAAACGGGTTAGTAAAAACACTAAAAATGATTCAACCAACGCATTACAAAATTCCGTTGCAGCATCGAAACGTTTTCAAATTAGAGCTATTCAACGTTTGAAAACCACCAGTGGGTTTTCCAAAGCATTTATAATGGAGTAATCCACTTCGTTGAGCACATTTTCAGGTGGCTTTCCGAATTGATTGCACAAAGAACTCGTTCGCGGGTTATTCTACTCTTCGGGGACTCCATTTCCGTTTGGTGTGCCCGCTGCAAATTGGATGCAGCACACCTGTTCTTCCTCCATTCTATACCGACTAGAAAGGTTCTGCTGTTCTTCCAGCTAGGGAACTGGCTCTACAGAGACCATCAAACTCTCTCTAGAAAATTAGCGGGGTCTTACTCATTGGTATAGTGAACGTACACTTCACCTCTGATAAGGTCGACGCCACCAGAAATCGACTACACGAGGCAAGTGATCACGAATTATTGGTAGAGTTAGAGTAAATGGAAGACCACGTGCTCAAACCAGACAGAATTGATTGGACGTGTTCATTATATTGACTCACTACGCTTCGCTGAATACTCCAGGCATAATCATTTCCAATTGGATGCCAGGATAAAATGGTGCAGAAATTCAGAGAGGAAAGCCATTCGCGGAAATTGTATTGATGATGGTGGGTCTCGTGTCATCACAGTTGACCACGCAAATCTGGCATGAATTAATATGAATGGAATTCTTTTGTTTGGCTAATTGATTATTTGGTGACTGGTGAGTAAAGGTATTTGGGGGTGTAATTCATTTGTTCTCTTTTAATTTCGATCATCAGTATTTCATGGAGTTACCTTCATGGACGTTGGTGTTTTCTATGACCTTTGTTCGTTGAGGGGTTCTTTCCACGACTTTCTATGTTACAAGACTTTTTCTGTCTGCGGCGTTTCCTCCCCTACAGTTCTGTGTTTCTCTATGTCGATGACATAATTTTTCTCATACTTTTCAACGACAGTTTCTAGATACGACATGCACTAATGTACCTGAACTGACTCTGTGTGATGGGATGCAAATGTGCCCAGATTCACTTTGCTAACTTCCAGGGGATTTTTCTGATACTTGCATGCAAAGGACAGATGTTTTCCATGAACTAAATCCGTCTTGCAAGCTTTTTGAATTCCTTCTCTTTTTGTTTTTAGAATTTTGTTGGGAGGGGGAAAGAGTACTGCATAATAGTCGACAATTACTTGCGTCAGGGTACCTGCAGGTCGAACCTACGGGGGCTTTTCCTTCGCCATTTTCAGGAGGAAAGCACTCGTAAACAGCTCTTGGTCTCAACAACCCGCCATTTCGTTGAATTCTAGTTGGGGTTTTTTT
>CAJPEX010001982.1:2669-45860 GCA_905338405.1 Notodromas monacha
AAAATATCCAACCTATTTTTTTTTTTTTTTTTTTTTTGCATTGAGAAAACAGGATCGCGACTGATTTACCTCCATAAAAATCAAAATTCAAGGCTTCCATTTTCCTATAATTATCCCTGAATTCTAGAATAAACAGCGAGAGAAAGAGGGAAATGTGAACCTCATGGCGAAAATAAGCACACCGTATAATGTACTGTACTCGGAAATGAGACCTTTGGAATTTCATCATTTTCCTCCTAATTATTTCATTTACATACAATATTTCGTCATTTTTGTTCCTGAAGGACTCCACAGAATAATCCTTGACACCCATTAAATGCATAAACAATAATAATACCTTACAATTTTACATTTTAATTTGTGAATTTTCGTTCTCATTTCGTGCGAATCGAAGATTAAAGCACAGAAAAGTGTAAAATCCATTCAAGAGGGGGTATAATCATCTTAGATCTGTTCAATTCTTCGAACTGCATTTTTAAAGGATTGATGTGTGCATTTTTATTCACTTTTGCTTCTTACCTCTATTTTGGAAGTACTGTAGACCCTTCAATACTTGGTACTGTATAATTTATGCTCAGGAGGAATATTCGTGCAAAAATGCAACTGAAGTCAAGAGACAAGAAAGAAATTCATAATATTTTACATTCAACATTAAAGCTTTGAGTAAGTACCGTGATCTTAACGCCAGCTCCTCCAAAACTCTAAGCGTTGAGTAATAAAGGAATGATACTGTACAAGTACCTGTGCCATAAAATTGCAATAGACTTTATTGTTTTGGGACTGTTGTCAAATATTTCTGCCGGTCGCGGCGAGTACTTTAACAATGTTCACGAACCTTTTCCCTGGTACATAGTCTCCGAACCCAATGGTGCTGATCGTGACGAACGTGAAATAGGCAGATTCTGAAATCGTCCAACCCTCGTAGTAACTGAACAACAGTCCACCCATGACGATGTAGAATGACAGGATGACCAAGTTCAGCACAATGGGAACCGTGATCTAACACAGATAGACGCGTACGAACCGTATATGAATACGTCTGGATTTTTCTGCAGTCAAAATTGGCTATTTAAAAACAAAAACAAATGCTACCTTACAAAATGCCGACTCAAGTACACTTTAATAGTTTCGAAATTCAGTGACGCTTGATTCCGTGGAGAATCACCATTTTGCTGCTCTTGTGATTTGCATTTCAAGAAATTTTTCAATATCATCTTAAATTTTCAAACAGATTTTCAATAAACGGCGAACAATTCTGGGGGCCTTCAATGTGCATTGTTATTTTTTGCGAAAAAAATCATTCAAATGGCAAAATTAACTGAACTTAATTTTTTTCGAAATGGTGGCTTGAATAGTTCTGGATATTTTCATTTTAAAATCTGTATGGGGTTTTGTAGACCCCCTGTTTATGGCTGTTTGTGAATGAAAAGGCCACATATTTTACGCATTCAATGCGTCCTAAATGAGTTCGTTCTAGAGTTGTATTTCCCCCACATTTTTTTCCTTTTTCTCTGACCCATTTAAATTTAGTTTAAAAATTATTTGGGATACAAACTCACGTCGTCGGTAGGCATGTAGGTTTCGGGTCCGACTTCTTCATCCATCAGTCGATACCCGCGGGAATTTTTTGGAATCCCGGGTGGCAGTTCTGATTCTTTCCTTCTTGACCTGCACCAGCGACAGCATCCACGACTGTAATGGATATACAATTTTAAGAATTATCTTTTGTGAAGTTTCATTCCACAGAAGAGAGTAAGAAAAGGACAGCGTACATGTTAAGAAACATTTTATATGGTTTAAAAAATCGATCAATCTTCTCGTAAAGTTTAAATGAAGAATCTTCTATTGTTTTCGATCATTTTTTTTGTTTGCTATTGGAAGAATTGAAAACCTTGCACATATCGCATATTTTCGCAATATTTGCGGATAAAGTGCTCGCGAACTTCGCGTGCATTTTTGCAAAACTTATTGTTGAAGATCTGCTATTGCGATCCCGCATCTCCGGCAGTGTTTTTCAAAAATGATTACCTGCCAATCGTCAACACTTGAAATTTTGTTTCGAACCCTTCGCAACTTTGATTCAGTCAAACATTGATTTTACCTGTATGTATATTTGAGCCAAGTTGCCATCGTGTCACCAATATTAGCGAGGAACATCAACATCAACGGCACCCCGATGATGGCATAAATGATGACGAAAATCTGTCCATTGAACGTGTCTGGAGCAATGTGTCCGTATCCTGAAAATATGTCAAAACAGAGAAGAATGACAGAGAGCAGTTTTTTTTTTTCTTCTAAAAACAGCACCAGAAATAACTATAGTGTAGGAGCTGTGTGGGAAAACTTGCACTGTACCCTCGAAAGATGATTTAAATATGAAAATTATTCCTGGTCTCCAGCTGATGCAACTTCAACGGGAAAGTTATTGCGTACAGCAAAGCCTTTCCAAAGGTCCACGAGTAGGTCCAGCCCTCGACATCACCGTCGTATTGATATTCGTCGACGAGTGACACGATGTACTTCTTCAGCCTCGTCAAATCATTGATGACCTTGATGAGAGAACGTCATTAGCTGTCGCTATATTTTCCGTGTGGCAAATGA
Source organism: Notodromas monacha (assembly GCA_905338405.1). Lineage (NCBI taxonomy): Eukaryota > Metazoa > Arthropoda > Ostracoda > Podocopida > Cyprididae > Notodromas > Notodromas monacha. The sequence goes on from CAJPEX010001982.1 coordinate 5,271, forward strand.
TAATTTTGACTGAATATAGCTTTCACGATTAAATTACCAACAAAATTCACTTGTCAGCAAATTGAATATGTTACTGCTGTTGTAACACGGAATCGCATTTAAATCGGAATTTTAATTTTCGAAATTCATCAACAAGAAACTGTGTATCATACTTTGGTCTTCCATTCAGGCGAAGTCAAGTTTTGCTTGTTGAAATATTCAAAGTGATCAGCGAGGAATCTGATGGAATCGTCCACGTCCTGAGCCTTGACCTTCTTCACTTCGTACCGATATTCCTCGAAAGGCAATTCCAATGAAATGAACAAATAGGCCCCTACATTAAGAAACGAAGTCAATTGAAAGCTTCGTATAATCGTAAGGATTCGTCGGAATTATGGTGGCGAAAAATGTCTTGGCATATGCAGTATAGCATTCACTCCAAGATGACCTTATGCGTGACAGGATGAAGGGGTAATCGTCTTACTTGAATCACTGAACGAGTTTCCGAATTGAGCTAAATGACAAAGCCGATTCTGGATGTACATTAGTTGGAAGTAATGTACATGTTTTCGATTGGTTTCAACATTCGAATGCTGTAATATACTTTATTGAACAAAACAAGGCTGAGAGTTTACAGCTGAAACCTCCACTAATTTGGAGTTTTTGGAATTAAAAAAAATTGCAATAGCGAAGATTCACGGATTGAGTACGCGTCAGATTTTATTTCTTTCGTGTTTTGATCGGATTAAAAAATATAATCTGTAACCTATCTAGGAATACTGTTTTTTTTTTTGGTTGATTGAGAAGAAAACTATTTTCTTTTGGGAAAAATCTAGCAATGTCAGCGGAAAATTTAGGCTCCACGTTAAATTTTTTATTCTGAATAAAATCTTCGGGATTTATTCGGAAGACGAATGTGTTTATGAAATGTGTTGGCTGGACATGGATACAATTTGTGAACATTTTATTCTGTATTTCCAAGTTTGGATTAGAAAGCCCAGCAGAAGCAATGTTGGAATGCTTTTTTTTTATCCGAGAGGCGCATTTTTTTTTATTGAACATGACCGTATCAAAATTAGTAGAATTATAGAGAAATTAGCTAGATTTGATTGCTAAACAAATTTTCTGCGCATTGGGGTGAAATAAGAAATCGATTGTTAACGTGTGAGATAAACAGAAAGGATAAATTGGAAAGATAAAGATTTCTTCGTCCAACATTTTGGTTAGTTGGTCAAGTGACCAAGAAGTTGATTGTAAAATCATCAACCGCTTTTTTCACGATGCCTCAATTTTTATTATGTTGACGCGTAAGATAAACAGGAAAGATAGATTGGAAAGATTAAGATTTCTCCGTCCAACCTTTTGGTCAGTTGGTCCATTGACGAAGAAGTTGATTGTAACATCATCAACCGCTTTTTTCACGATGCCTCAATTTTATTATGTTGTTGCGTAAGATCAAAAGAAAAGATAGATTGGAGAAATTAAGATTTTTCCGTCCAACCTTTTGGTCAGTTGGTCCATTGATCGAGGAGTTGATTGTAAAATCATCAACCACTTTTTTCACGATGCTTCAAATTTTATTACATAAAAATTGCGTCATGTTATTGATGCACGCTTACACTGGTGAACTCCCTCATACAACGATTTTGTCTACGAGACTACAACAATATTCTCTGTTCAACGATTTTTTTTAGGTCCCATAGGATTCTCTCGGTATAGGGGTTCACGACGAAAAAAAATCGTTCTGTCTTGAACAATTATTTTTTTACTCATTGAATTCAGTTGTATATAGAGATATATTCCATCTGTAGCTTCTTTCATTTTGCCTTGATTTATGGGATTGAAAATGTTTTCCATTCCTCGCTTACCTAACGTGGCGTACGCCCCAACAAGCAGGAACAGTCCCACGTGCGAGAACGCGAACCGAAGACACAGTTTCCAAAACGGCGCCGGTTCCTCGTTCCTTTTCGCCTTCTTTCTCTGTGCGGCGTGGTCGTTATTCAAGTCAATCGCCATGATCCGGATTCAACCGGAAAATCCGGTCGAGAATCGTCTTTCCTTCCGGTGTCTAGTTTCCGGAATCCCAGTCCTCGCGAGTCATGATACTTGTTCCCATGGTCAAAGTCGACTTTGACACGCACACGCTCACATGAAGTCGACACTGAATTTTGAGCACAACTGCGTGACTTATTCCGGACGACGCAAGCAATGCCCCAATGGTCGTCATGGCGTCTCCATGATGTCCAATAAATACAGATGCACTCGATAAAGGAAGTTCGTGCGAGTATTTTCTCGAAAGCCATGCAAATTTACAAAAAGTAAATGAGAGTTCAATTTTTTCTTCATGTCATCGGCACGAAAAACAACGTGAAATTATTTTCAGCGATTTTATTTAATCTAATGCAGTTGAACCTCGATAACTCGAACTTCCATAAGTCAAATTTGTTTTAAATGTGTCCCCATCTAGTAGATTCCATTAGAAACAATGCATTAAAAAATCTCCCTAACGTGAAGGATTTTCCTCTCAAACCTCTTCAACTCGAATTTTCCGAGTTTTTTTTTTTTTGCTAATATTTTATTGACACAGGATAGAGAAAAGCAATAAAAAAGTAACTTGATGTGTTTTTAAAGAACGTGAAAGACTAGTAGTAGGGCAAATGAACCCTTGCCTCGAAGGTCAGCATCCTGAAAAATCATTTTAGAAGAAATTAGAGGCCCAGAATATCAGCACTTACAATTTTCTGCAATTCTTCTTTCTTTCCTATCACAAAAATGCTTATTTCTCCAAGTGGAAAGCTCTCTGAATCGAATTGTTTGCTGGTCCCTTGAAATTGGACTTAAAGAGGTTCCAATATACTGTACCCTTTTTTGAATCCATGAAATGCGGTGGAAAAGTGATGAAATATCAAGCGACACATGCATTCATTTTGTTTTTTACCCAAGTGTAAAAAAAAGGAATGCAATGAAATGAATGAGTCTGGCGATCACACTTCAAGACTTTTTTCTCGTCAGCATTTTGAAACTGGAGATTGATTTTACGACCACTTCAAATTCCTGACTGATCAATACCGTATTTTTTATATCTTAATGCGCAATACTCATTCTCCCGTGAAATACGCAAAAAATTGAAAGATATGCTTGAAAAGAAAAATGCACGTCTTACCTTTTATTCGAGTCTTTCGAGAGGTTTTCTGCCTTTTTGACGACGTATTAGCTTATCATGTTCAAGTCGCGTGCAAATGCGTCTCCTCTTGAGAAATTAAATCCAGAAGAAAAGACTGAAAACCACCATGGAGCGATTGAAGCAAACTTTTAGGAAGAATGCCAAATCGATTTGAAGGATCCTCGCCAAAAATTGGAAGAGGGGAAAAAATTCTCCAAGGTTTTTTTTTGGGTGTCTTCCAGAGGCACCCAATCAGTTTTTCCATCAACAATACACAGAAAGAAACATGTCTGATGGTTTTTCCTTTTTTTTTCTGCTCGTACCGGGCTGACATTCATTAAATAAAGAATACTGAGCTTATTTTGCTTGAATCAAAAGTATTTGTTCGTATTTCTTTGAGTGCCTTTACAGTGTCACTTCTTGAGTGACACAAATCTTTCGGGAAAACCCATGCCTAAAATCCATTCCTCAAAAGCAAAGTTCAAGCTTATGTTATTCGACTCGAAGCATATGATCGTTTCCATGATTTGTGTCGCAATAGTTTTTCGTGGCAATGAAGAAAACTTTTTTCGCATAAAAACGAGCTTTTCATCTTTGCTCGAACGACAATCGTCTCTGGATTCGCCGGAACGAAGTGATCTCTTCAAATTCGATCCCTTTCATTCAAATTTCATTTTTCTGGCGCAGACATAATTTGAACAGCATTATAATCTTGGTTCATCTGCGTGATCATTACATCTGCTTTGTTTTTAAATTCTCAACTTGTGGATCATAATTCTGCGGAACTTTCAAGGTTTGCGATGTTACAAATATGATGAAAAAATTCCGCAATACTCAAAACTTGAACATAACAAACCTAATCAAACATTTTTGCCCATCACAAACATCCACTATAATAATGAAAAATGAAGAACATTTCGGGATGTCCATTGTAAAATGCAGAATGACAAATAAAGTCAAAGGGGGGAAATTGTAGCAAAGAAAAGTGTTCCCTGATTTTATTGAGGCTCGGCGGCGAAATCCATGGGTATTTCACCGAAACAAAAACAAAACAAAACATAAATGAAAAAAAATATCAAAAATTTAGATTTGATCTCCCCGCGTTTGATCCAACGATGAAATGCTCCGCAGGTGAAGTTACGAGTGTATCTGCGAGATTGCGGTGTACGCTCCTCACACCAAGTAGATCCGTTGGCCATTCTGCCGACGACTTCGAACGGCGTCCAACGGCGACCGAAGAAGCGCCGAAATCGGGGGCCTCCGCCTTTAGTGCGCAAGGATTCGTTGCTGCTGGCGGCGCTGGACGGCGGCGACCGACACCAGCCGCCTCCGCCTTTAGTACGCAAGGATTCCTTGCTGCTGGACGGCGGCGACCAGCAACAGCATGCTGGGGAAGAACGCCGAATTTCCCGGAAGCGGCCTAATTCCGCAGTCCGCGAGGAATGCAGCAGGGAAGAAGATGCCATGCTTACGATTGAGATTGACCCTGAAACCGGGAATCGAGGTTATCATTGCGTGGTGTGCGATGAGTACTTGACGCGGCACCGGGATCACGCCGTACGTCATGTGCGCGCCCATCTTGGGCGTCGCTTTCCACTGTCCGGAGAGTAACTTGTCCTACGGCGCAGATCAGTACGAAGTCGGGCGCCACGTGGCCAAGTCTCAGTGATTCTCATCTCGGTGGAACCTCATTCGTTCTCTCCAAGTGTTGGGATACCATGTGTTTTTGCTCTTTTTGAAAGCGTGGCTTTTCTCCTCTTCGTCACACCTCCGACGCCGGAAACTCCTCTGCAAAAACTCCAAAACGAAAAAAAAGACGGATTAGTTCAATAGAAACTCGAGAGTGTCTAGATTTGCATTACGATTGCGCGATAATGGATGAAATTATGCTCCCTTATTTTGCATATATCGACTTATCCCATATAAATCAACTTCATGCGGCATGAAAAAATAAGTGTTTGACGCCCTATTTTATTGGTCAATCGTATCACGAAATTCCATTGTGAACCACCGACGAATAAACGAAGTACAGTAATTCTAAAGAAAAACTTGAAAAGTGAAAATAATGGTCCCCTTCCGGAAGAGTTCAATTTTGTTAATTGACTTCACGCACAATTCAACTTCGTGTGGCGGAAAAAAATCATTTATTTTACGCTCTATTTTCTCGATCAAATCCCGTTTGCCCGCACATTTCTCCTTGCAATTTTAATGCAAAGAATGAAAATAAAGTACTGTAATTCTAAGGAAACCTCGAAATTTAGATTTGCATGATGTGTTCACTATAACGGGTTAAGGAATGTACCCTTGCTGGAGAGGAATCTAATTTCGTGTGTTCGCATTATTACACGAAGGGAAAGTTCGAAGGGTTTTTGGCGCCACAAATCGCGTTTGCCATCATATTTTTCATGAAGAAATTCCCATGTGAAAAAATAAGTAAATGATGTGTGTCTATAAAGGAAAGTCCCACGTCTAGATTTGCGTGATGAGTGTACTTTAAAATAGAAAAAGATTTTTTCTTCCAGTGGAACCCAAGTCTTGGGCATTGGCATGAGTTGCCTGACCCATAAGTCACTTTCGCCCGCATATTATTTGTGAACGCTTTCCGCAGTGAGGATTTGTGCATATTCCGAATCTTTAATCTTATCGATGTATGCTGTACTAAGAATCTATAAGTTCAAGGTCACATGGATTATTCAAGCTATAGCCACTGCATTGCTTTTTCTAGAAACTTGAAAAATAAATCTGATCCAGTAATTTATTTTAATATTATTCCATGTCGGTGCCACTGCTGCTGGAAACCAAGATTTTTCGAGAGGGAAAGTGAAATTTCAGATGTTTGTAAATTTTAAAGAAAATAGGAGTGCATACTACCGGGACTTTATTTCGGAGCCGGTGATTTAATTCACTTTCGTCGGAATAATCCGCGAAAATGTTCCTTGAATTTCTTCGATGTTTTTCCTTCGGTTTTCTTCATATCGACCTGGCATTATGTTGGTGATATTATTTTTTTGTATTGAATGCGCAGAAAAAGAGAATCATTTCCAATTGTTGAACGGAGACCAGCGTGAATGTGAAAAAGCCAGGAAATTGTTCATGATTGCGACTTGACGCATCTCAAGTTAGCTTTGAAAATGCCGCTCTGAAGTCTTCGAAGTGTTCGGAAGTGATGAAAAACTTAAGGACGCGCTTGTAAAGAAAAATTGTTCCTTCAGATAACTGCTGATCAGTTGTTTCAAGTGTTGTCAACTGGGCTGTTCGAAAGCGGGGCTTTATTTGATTTGAACCTTGGGAGCTTAGTCTTCTGTGGATCATGTTACTTCTCGTGATCCCGGAAATTCGGGCAGCGATTCGAAATACTCGGTAAGAAGTGAAAAAGATCATCGTGATTGCCTCACCTTCACATTTTCTACAAAGTTTGATTGCCTTTAAAGGAAGGTAAACTTTTCGCGCGGATAAATCTTTTTATTTTGGTTTGCAACTTTCGACGTTGTAAACTGTCTGATGAAGACTTCAGAATCGAACTTAAGTTCCAGAATTATTTTCAATAGTTGGTGTCGTTTTTCTTATTATCTCTGAGCGAAATGTGCATATGCGTCCTTCTTATTTTATCTTGTTCGTGTATATGCAGCTTACGAAGATGTTTTTCGAGATTTCAGATCTGAACTCATTGTTGCCGAATAGTTTTCTTGAGTTCACTCACTTTTCATCGATTATTCCGAAGCGGACGATATTTTTCTTTCAGTGATGGCTGACGTAAACGTAGATGTGTTTTATTGATCGTTTTGCCTTTTTGAATGTTGGCTTATTCTCTTGCCCGCCATGAATGTTTTTGCTGTCAAATTTGCGCTAAAAGCGGTCGTAAATAAAAAGCCACGATTTTTTCCTTCGTTGAGACACGACTTGGAAACAATGACTCACCCTTACAATATTTTCTTTTCCTGCTGTACCATTTCTACAGCAAAAATGGTTTCGCAAAAGCAGTTTTGTGGCCGCAGAATAAGAGCCTCTTATTGATTTCAATTTTTAATATTTTTCTTACGTTCTTTTCAAAATAACTCTTCATGATTTATAGACTTTCAAATCCATTCCAGTGTATTGCTCTGCTGAAGTGTTCGTGTGTCACCGTATTTACCCTGAGTCCCTGAGGATCGCGTTTCAAATATTTCGCAAAAATAAATTTTTGATTCGGTTTGGAAAAGTGATCAGCATTTTTAAATTTGAGGATACATTGACTAATTCTTGCTGCTCCTGGCATTTCAAATGCCCAATGTTCCTTCGGTAATTGGTCGGTGCAGAAGCAATAGCGTTTTTTCAAAAAACCAAAATTGAAGGCGGACTTTTACTTTATTTTTATTACGTCCACTTGACTTCTATAGGAAAGGGAAATACAGTATTCGTGAATCGTTCTTTCATTGTAGCGGGGAGGGACAAATCTACACGAAGGGCACTTTCAAGTCAACATCATGTGATCGTAAATAATAAGCGCGAAGTTCGCTATTTTTTAAGGAGGACAAATTTTTCTTTGAAAGCGTTTTTCATCTGCGCCAGGAATTTGATGTGTTCTCTCGCAAATCCGACTTGTCAACGCGACGAATTTTCCTCGCCGAGTTGTCCTGCTACTCTGAGTGATCCACGACACGCTCAAAGCAGGATAAATCAGCTTTTATTGAAAAGTCTTTTTTTTTTTCAAATAAAATTCCACGCTGAATCAGGATCACGAACAGTCAGGTCTGAAATGCTTCATCAGCGTGATCGTTGAAAACGCATTATTTTCCTTCTATCAACGCGGACAAAATACTGTACTGTAGATAGTACGTGTGCCTTTATTTTCTCAGTGCGACGCGTTTTTTTTTAACAATAAGGGATTTGCAATGGAGAGAACTATGCCCTGGAGAAAGATACTGTATCTAGCTGGGGTCTATCGGTGTAAAGTTTCAGGCTTGCACAAGTCAACCATCTTACATATAATCTCCCTCCGCCATATTACCTCCGCAAGCCTTCCCCTGTGACAATTTGAGAAATCAAAGCTCAAATTTTCCCTAGAATGATGGTGTTCAAAAGTGACGACTGCTCCACAGATGAAGGTAGAGCTGCAGGAGCATGATGACGTCGTGCTGGAAGAGCACACCTCTGCTGATGATGCATCCGCAATGACGGCAGCCCTGCAAGCGACTGCAGACAGCGACAGACATCCGCAGCTGCCAGCCCATCATCATCAGGAACGCCGACGAGGGCGGCCATTTTCCTTGGCCTACAATAAGAAATCTGGCGAAGAAGCCGCCATGCTCGTTGTGAAGCTGGACCCTGAATCCGGGGATCGCGGCTTCCAGTGCATCATTTGCAACAATTACTGGACGCGGCGACGGTCGCACGCCCTGCGACATGTGCGCGGCCATTTTGGCTACCGCTTCCAATGCCCGCTCTGTGATCGGACGTACACACAGAAGCACAATGTCGAGCGGCATATGGCGATGGTTCATTGATCTCGATCGGGGGAATCCAGTGCTCAGAGTGATTATCGCGACTTCATGATACAGTATTCTGACTTCACGCCAACGCCTCTTTTCCCTTACCTAACTTTAAAAAAAATTTTCTAATGATTTAAACAAAAAGGACGAGCGACCTGCTTTTCTTTCCCTCCCCTCACGCCGCCAATGTGAACCAGAAAACCAGACTTGAATACTGTACAATTTTCAGAAAACTCCAAGACATGGATCTGTGTGCAGAGTAAACTAACAAATGGAAAAGTAGTTTTTAAACAATGGCTGAGGGAGAAGTAAGGAAAGCTCGAAGGTGCAATCGCTTCAACGTCGATTTTTCGATCTACGTTTAAAAAAGAAAAATTCATCAAAAAACTTTATTTTTAGTTCCGAAGAAAGAAACTTCGACCACTGAAAATATTCGAAGAAAAAGGGATCAAGTCCTGGGACGTTCACGGTCATGTTGAGGTTGAGCATCACTAATTTAATTTATTATCTTAATTTTTAAAAAAGAGCATTTCACGAAAGTTTTCACTTGAATTAATGCAATGATAGAAGAGCCTGTCTTCGGCAAAATCCGACGTTGAATCAAGACTAGGTTGCTCGTATATAAAGAAAATCACTTCTTTTATCATCACTGGCAGTCCTGACAAAAAAGGCACACAATGTTTCCAATCAATGTTCAATGTTTATGCTTGTTTTTCCTTTTAAAAAATGTTTCGCAAATCGTTGTGATCTAAACGAGATTTTTGAAATATTTGAGACTGCACCACAGACACAATTATGGTACCCACTGTTATTCGAAGGAAAATCATTTTATTGGCTGATAAGCTGTAAAAATAGATGATCGATAGTAATGAAACATGTCATCTTTAATTTTACCTGTTTATTCATCCTTGCTATAAACATACTGGTCCATCCTGTGGAGACTAGGTAGTATTATCGGCAATGCATGCGAAAGTTTTATTTTCTAAGATCATCTTCTACAATCTACATGGTGTTCAAAAATAAATGCTGTAAATTAATGTTTGATTTTGGGTGTCTCATGATTGGTTAAATATTAATTTTCTTTAGCAAAAAAATTACATGAAAAAATTGTTTCGGAATTAATCAATGTAAACATTTACATGCCCATACGGTACTATATATTGAATGCGGGAAAAACGTCCTGCCTCAGTTAGATGGATGCGTTTTGTTGTAGAAATATTTCTATAACTTGTTCCTGTTTATACTGTATTTGTTTTATGAAGCGCTAGAGTGAAACCATATCAATTGAATGTCTATACTCTATAGTCTTGAAATACATTGCAGGATTGAAAAGTATCTGAATGGCAAAAATTATGAGGAGGAGTCTTGTGATTACAGTGTGCAGGTTTTTTCAATCCTCAACATCTTTGGCAACTTCAAATAGCGTAGATCCTTCTGAAACTGTTTCCTGACTATTATTGATTCTCATTTTACAGCATTCAAAACTTTTAGAGATACTATAGTTGAAAAATTCAAGAGAAAATGTTTGCGTTTTCATCAAGGTTCATGATGGGGAATGAGAGAAGAAAGCTGAATTTTGCCACCACGAGAATACTTCATTTCATTATTGGCCATTTTGTTTTGCATTTTCAGTATCATTCTTCTTGCCGCACTAGCAAACAATTTAAAGTAGATTTACTTTATTACCTTTTACAACTTCAACATTGCAGATATCATCTCCATGTATCATTAATTCAATTTCATTTTTTTGCAAATAAGGGCCCAAAGAAAGATTGCAGTGCATGAACCAATTTTAATCTAAGCAAGAAGCATGTATCCTCTTTTATTTGGAAAAGAAAATTACGTTTGATTCAGCGCGCATTTGTGTTAGCCTCACAATAGACTTTATTCAAACGTTTTTTACTAGTGCAATGTGCTCCCCGTATGAAAATCAATGTATTAAGCTAGCTTTTCATCTGTTGATGGAATGCAGAAAAATGGGAAATGAAATGAAGAAATAAACATTTTACCAGCAAACTTCAAGTGACCAATGGTTGAACAGGTTACCATTTCTGAATATAAGTAGGCAAAATTTGAGCTACCAGTTCTGAGACACCCAGCAATCTCTGGATTCCACTTTTCCATACCTAATTTTCATGTTTTACATGAAGAATTTTAAAACTATTCTTGATGAACTTTCATGTGTCTTTGTTGAAAAAGAATTGAATATTTTGAGATGTACCTGTATTTTGTGTTTGAAGTGTTCCGCAATTTACATTGCTGTTGATGTCAACTTTAAAGTCAATTCCATTGTGAAGTGTAATTCAGTGGATGCGTTGTTCCCACTTTATCTTCATTTGATATTGATATGTTGATTTGTGTATGGACGATGTCCAAAAAGGTTGTGTAGTTTTTAATAAAGTCCCTTGCATGCGGGTCTCTACTTTTGTTTCTTTTACAGATATCTGAAGTCCTGAATGTTTCGATTCCATACAAGTGACTCCCTGCATATCAAAAGACTCACAGCATGACAAAGAACAAACCGCATACCAAAAATACATAGGGAGAAAATGTGACCACATGGCACAATTTTTTGGCCAAGAAATGCTAAAAATGTTATGAAGTTTTGAACTGTTTTACCATAATTTTTCACAAATTGAGCAAGATAAGGAAGAGAAGCATGATTTTACATCCTTTCTAATTGTCTAATTTGTAATTTATCAAATGCAGCATGCAGGAAAAATCAAGCAGTTGTCAGGATTATTTGTGCATCATTTCTAATACAGTAACTCTCAAATTCACAGTTTTATGCTGAAAAATAGGAAGAATACCGTTCACAGTTTTAAAGGTTCATTGTGGTCTTTTGGTAAGTGCCTTGAGCTATAGAACAACTTGTATAATTTACTTAGTAACCCTTTGGGAATTTGCAGAATTTTGCATCACAAAAATTCGAAATAATGAAATGCATACAATAATGGGCTAGTTCTGTTATGTGGGGACTCGCTGTAATTTGTCTGAGAGCTCTGCTCAATGTGTACTGTACTTGCATAAACAGGCAGTTGGGGAAAATAGGTGAGGTTGCGGCATGATATTCATTTGTAGTCCTGTGCGGTATCAAACTTGAATACCACCTGGAAGACCTGTTTCGTCGCCATTTTGAATTCCATGACATCATTAAAGCAGCTGATCGAATGGTCATGTCGCAAGCTCGAAGCACTGGCTTATCTATTGTGTCGGAGAGTTTCATGATGGGTGTGTGAAACTATATGTAACGGTGCGGAATGTCTTCACGTGCGAGAAGTGCTTCGAAGTATCCCAATTTTTAAATAATTTGTGCTCTTTCTTCACAGATATCCTTTTAAATCAAGTGCAGTGCCTTTAAATTTAGATGCTCCGTAGGTTTCCCAAAGCTTGAACCATTTTCCCCAAGAGAGTTTCGATTTTTCATCCTCACCTGGATAAAGAAAGCGCTATTGGTACACTGGTTCTCACAACGGAAGGCCTGACAGGCGAGGGGGGTGCCTCTCGCTGCTCAGGAGGAAGGTAAGATAGCGAACAATCTGTTGGTCATTCGAATTGAAATGAACGTTGCATGAATTTTAGGGATGATTCCCGTTCCCCATCGACGACAGCTGTTGGCAAACGTTGGGTTCCTCCTTCAAGCTTGAGACGAGATGCGCTATCCCCTGATGAACAAGATGATTTGGTCTTCCGCAAAGTGCGAGGCCATCTCAACAAGCTCACCCCTGAAAAATTCGAGAAGCTAAGTGAAGATATTCTGAGCATCGGACTTAATTCCCCGAAAACCCTGAGTGGAGTTATCTTTTTGGTGAGTCTCAAGCGGCAGAATCATTTCAGCTGCTTACATGTCCGATCAATTTATTTATATTTTGTTTGCAGATCTTCGAAAAAGCTCTCGATGAACCGAAATACAGTTCTATGTACGCACGGCTGTGCAAGCTGTTGTCGGAACGTGCGCCGAATTTCGAAGGTCCAAAGTCATCATGCAACACCTTCGAGAAGTTGTTGCTTATGCAGTGTGAAGAAGAATTTCGCAACCGCGAAAAAGCTACTGAGAAGTGTTCCTATCGGAAACATGGGCCTCTCACGCCTGATGAAGAGGAGCAACGACAGATTGCCAAGCGCAAAATGTTGGGAAACATCAAATTCATCGGCGAGCTGGGAAAGCTTGAGATGGTCAAGGAGCGCATATTACACATGTGCATTGAAACATTGCTACGAAAGAAGAGGCCCTCGCCTATTAACGAAGCATCACGGGGTAAGCGCAGTGCGGAAGGATTGGAAAGCTCGACGGAGGTGGTCAGCGGAAAAGATTTGGAATGCCTCTGTCAGATAATGAGAACTTGTGGCCGGCTGTTGGATACACCTGCAGCCAAGGTATGTAATTCAATTCTTCAAAGATATGCTTGAATGTGATGCAGTGATCGCACAAGCCAGTGACCGGGGTGAACATTTAAAATACGAGAAGCATGTAGAGCACCCTATGTTTCAGCATCAAATTTCGCTCTCTCCTGATTCGTTTATTTAGTCAGATTTTTCATAGCATTTTGTAGTGCGTGAGTTTAAACAAGCCCTTCTTACGGCAAGGAAACCTTTGAATAATAAGTATTCAATCGATCTGGAATTACGGAAACGTGCGTTGATTATTTGAGCGTTTATATTGTGGGTAGAGTTTTTTTCATCTAGTCATTCAGTTCGAAACCAGAGAAAATGAATTGATGTTTTACTGTAATTCAGCTGAACAATTCGTCTTCAGTGCTCTTCGATGATCAATTTTCACCTTGGTGCTTCTTTCTCAATTTCTGTATCATGTCTTGACGTGGACTCTTCTGCGGTAGGGTTATTTTGACCAATACTTCGAGAGAATGGACCAGCTGTCTAACAACACGCAGTTGCCATCTCGTATAAGATTCTTACTTCAGGACGTTTTCGAACTGAGGAGGAACAAGTGGGTTCCACGGAAAGTTGCTTTTGAACGTGGACCACAAACCATCCAAGAGGTGAGCCAACCCCATCGTGAGGCCAATTGAATGTAAAACTGAGTAACATAATTTGTATGATCAGATACGCCAAGAAGCCCTCAGAAACAATGGGGTGCTCATGACCAATGATCGACGTAATCTTGGACCAGTCAGCCGCGGAGTGCTTGGACCAGTTTCAGGGACCATTTTTGGCAACATGAGTGGGCTCATGGTGCGCGGACAGCTCAAGAGTGGTCTTGATGACGTTTTTGGATCCTTGCCTATAGGCACACTAGAACTTGGCACTGGGCCTGGCGTGATTAATACTGACTTTAATTTCAAGTGAGAAAACATTAATTTTATGAGTCTTGTTTTGTTCGGAATCTACCCCCGGAGATCTTGAGCCGTCATTTTTCCCCCGACAGACTCTGGTACAATTATTAGGTTGGGTGTGGTTAGTCATGTCTGTATTCTATCAGGATTAACCCCTTTTTTGGTTTAGGTTTGATGAGATGTGTTTTTCGTTGTACTGTAGTTGGCTAGATTAGATTTAGTTACCCTCTTGTGAGATTATTTCAGTTGAAATATTGGAGGACGGGTGTAAGTACCAATTCATCATCCTGATTCTGAGTAATCCGGTTCTTTTCAGCAATGGATTCCATACGGGAAGATCCAAATCAGGAATGTTCGGACGAGACGGTGGTGGATTTATGAGTAATCGAGACGGAGGAAATTTTGGAAATTTCCAGAAAGGACGTGGCAATAGTGGGCCACAGTCTTTTGGACAGAATTCTTCGATGAATGGAAACTATGGAGGTAAGGAATACATTATTCAAATATCTTGGGAAATATTAGAAATCATAAACCGTTGCTTCGAGGGTATCCAGTTACGTTATTCCAGATTTTGTCTGTGTGAATGCTTCGAAACTGGAAGTATCATTTTGATTGTTTGAGTTGGCTCATCGCTTGTTCAATTCATTTAGGAGCTTCAGGAAAGCAACAGGTGCCCCCCAGATTTCAGAGGAAGATGCAGCATCACGGTGGCGGTTTGGGAGGAGACGGATCTGCCGACAGGTCGTCCCCGGATGAGGAATATTCTCTCCGTCCACCAGCTGAATCCATTATGCTGAAACCGAAAACTCCGAGCTTCATGCCGAAGTACGGCACCTCCTCCAATCGAGCCGGTGCCACTGCGTCTCCACCGCCCGAGGTGGGAGGAGCGAAACCTCCCAACCAGATTCCTACAGTGGTTACGATGAAACCGACACCGATTGAAATCAAAGCAGCTCCCAAACCCGGGAAGAAGGACAAAGGGTTGTCGAAGGCCGCAATTTTGGCTAAAGTTGGATCATTGTTGGACGAGCTGAGCGACATTGATGTAGCCTTCAATGCTTACAAGGAGGTGGCGATCCCGGAAAAATTCGGCGGCGAGGTCGTGACCGAAATTCTCAAACGGTCTATGAAAAGTAAGCGCTGCTTTCATATTCACAATAACTCCGATGTGTTCAGTTTCGGAATCAAACAGAACCGCAGTAAATTATTTCTATTTTCATTTGTGTGAGGTAGTTTTGACTTATTTGTGACATGCATTTTTTTTATTCCTGAATTGTCGAGTCAATGCGATGATGCAGCGCGTGGGGGAAAAATTTACGTTCCGCGGGATATCATAAAATGACTGCTTTGTCATCTTCACGATTTGGCAATTGCGCAATATCGCTTTTCCGTTTTGAGAATCATCTTGTAGCTCCTGTTGGTCGTCTGTGGCGAATGTGCTATAGATTCGATTGCGTAAACATGAAAGAAGCACTGAAGAAAGTAGATCTTATTTTTCCTATGATTCATTCACATAATAGTTTGTCAGTAGATTTGGTTTAGATCGCGGATGAGACCCTCCTTTGAGCGAGTTTGTAAAGAAAATCTGAGATTTCGTTGATTGTTGGGTTATGATTGGTCTTAAATTATTGTTGCACTGATGGAAACTTTACAACGATGCATGAGGAGACCAAGAAATAATCGCTTTAGAGAGGCTTTATCATTGAAGGAAATGCTAATAGATCGTTGATGGATCTGTTGGGAGTCCAAGCAAGAGACATTCTCTCAGGGGAGAAAACTGTATAGATCGGAGAGTTAGCCCGAATTTATTTTGCTTTGAGTTTAAAAAGACGTGTTTTTTCACTTCAACGTGTACAATGTCGCCAATCTTGTTCAGGTGTCGAAACCGAAGCGGCGAAGAAGTTCTTAATGAGGTTGCTTGAAGAGAAAACCGTTTCGGCGAACCATTTGCAAGAGGGCCTGAAGTCCGTGACGTTGGATTGGGATGCCAAATCGCACGATGTTGCGAAATTGGGTACGGTGATCGCAGAGCTGGTTGCGAAGGATGCGTTGCCATTGCCTCTGGTGTTCGACGCCTTGGAGGGAGGATCGGCCTGGCCTTTGGTGATCGACGTCATGACGAACTTGAAAGGAGCGAAGTCCGAGGATTGGTTGCGCGAGACTTGTGAAACCTCCAAGGTATGCCCTGAATGTGGTTCCATTGTCGTTAGGCTTCTGCTTGTAATCCCACTTGGGGCTTTTAGTTGCTTCGTTCATGAGATTGTGACTTCACGATTCAGCCTTGTTCTATCTAACTTTGATGTAAGCTGACGGCTTTTTGTTAACGTCTACGCCCATCCTTTTCTCTGGAATTTGACAATTGAATGAATTTTGACGAGATTCAGGTAACATACGGAGGTTGCTCCACTTGGGCGCGACCTTGCTTATTTCTAGATATTAACTCTAGTTTATTTCTAGTGGGTATGACTAGAAAAATTATGATTGCGTATGTTTCTGGGATTTTTTTGATTTAAAAGAAAAAATATTTATTTACTGCAGGATGATAAGTGAAAACTTCCCAGTTATGGTCAAAGTTCTCTGCCTATGTCACAGGGTGCTAATCACATGTCAGATCAGCTGAAAATGGAAATTTATTTTTTGTTTTAACCATTATGTAGAAAGAAGAAAAATATCTCCCATCTTTTTCTTTCTCCGATCAGTAATTATTAACATAATGCTGCGTATTTTCGAACTAAAACATTTCTTATGCTGAATACAGCACTTGTGTTCATTGTGAAGGAATAAATCATGAGTGCCGTTTATAGAAAAGTACATTTTTCACTTTTTCTATAAAAAAATTTTACAGAAGACTTTTGAGCCATGTATATTTGTTGATGTGTTCAATTTTGTGTGAACCGTTTTCGGGCGCTTACTTAGAGCTACAGTAATTGCTAGGCGTTTACTGTTCATGTCAAATGCGTTCGGCTCCATTCATTAATTGTTGACCTTTGTTTTCTCTCGCAGTTTCCGTTGATAAATCTACTGCCAGTCGGCTCGAAATCCAAGGAACAGCTCGCATCCGTGTTGGACGGCGCGGAACTATCTTTCTTGATGCCGCTGTTACGCGTGCAACGCCAACTCACTGCCGCGTTGGAGGCGGACTCATCGCCCACATCCTTCTACCGATACATTAAGGACTGTCTGGATGAGAGCCTGTTCGCGGAGCTGACGTTCGTGTTTGCGCTTGTGTCGGTCGTCGTGCGACACATAATCGCCGTCGCGGCCGTTGAGGGCGACGAAGTGAGCGTAAAAGCCAAGGAGAAGGACGTGCTGGACAAGTTTGCGCCGGTGATCAAGGCGTTTCTTGGGGAGAAGACCCGTCTCCAGGTGGCTGCTGTGTACGCGTTGCAGTCTGTCAGCAATGCCCATGGATTCCCCAAAGGTTAGTCAGTCAAACCCGGGTTTTTCCAGCAGTCGTTCTTGCAGCACGCGAAGAGAACACCTTCGGACTTTCTCTTTTCGATTCTTTCCTTCCAATAGCAATGCAGTCGAATTTGAAGGGACCAGCAAAAAAAAATCGAATTTAGGAAAGGAGCATTTTTGTTGTGGGAAGGATGAAAGAATTTCAGGAAATTGTAATTTTTAATATTGTGGGCCTTGAATTGCTTTCTTTATGAGTTGACGGGATGCCTAACTTGGAGGCCAGGGTTCATTTTCCGGATTAATCTTTCACTCGCTTCCAAATCTTAAGTTACTTTTTTATTTCTCTGTCGGGAAAATAATAGTCGAAACGCCTCAGAAAATTTGAATTGTGAAGGTTTGAGAAAAAGCCTTGAAGTATTAGAGGTTTTTAATTCATTTTTCTAACAGAATTCAGACGAGTACTTGGAAAAAAAAATCTAATTTGGGAGGCTTGAGTAATCGAGGTTCAAATATACATGCTTTCTAACGGGTCAGGCAGATGTCGCTTGAATCAATAACCGGGTCGTGAGATATTAAGCTGCTGAGACTCTACAGGCTTTGTTTTTAGCCGTATTCTCAATTCGTTCAGATTTTAACCTGTCCTGGTAGCCGTGCGTAATTCCAGCTCTTCTAGACGAAAAATTCGTTCCGCGATTCATTCCTTTGCCACCGATTGTAGTACGGTGCATCCGCTCGCGTGTAGAAGATCCAGTTGGCGTCTATTCAATGACAAATAGAATAACGGAGTCGTGGATCATGCCTTTAATTGAAAACTCATTTTGTTATGCTCGAGGTTATCTGGTTTTGGCAGACCTAATTTACTGGCTGGACCAGACGAATCTGAACCGATTTTGCGACAGCAATTTTTTTATCGTTACGTTAGTTTAGAATGCCAAGTGTGAATCAACTTGAAGTTCAATTAAATGTCTCGTATCGAAGATATGTATTGCTCTCAATTACTGTATTCGAAATGAACCTGCATTCAATGCTGAGCTCTCGAACAAACATACTGATGGAATTATTCATTTTCAAATAACGAACCGAAATTTCAGCTCTAACAATGTGTTAGTAGCTGTTTTTCAAACAATTCTCTCTGATGATTAAGTCTTGTCAAATTGTCTGAGGGACTTGCATGTCAGAGATAAAGTAATTGTTTTGAAATCAGTGCGCACTTTGTGTAATGTCGAAATTATCGAGTCAGGGAAATCGTGCGTTGAAGTGGGAAAAAATACGGGCGTTGTCTTGGTTGAACTGTAAATTTAAAGAAAAAGTTCTGGGTCAATGAGCTCGAGTCTTCCCTTGACTTATAATTTATTACCGTCGGATAAGTTGGTGCATGTGCATATGGTGCGATATTGCGATTGCAACTCGGTCGGAAAGGTTTCCACGTGCATGAACAAACGTGATTTTGTTCGAGCGGATTTCGAGTATCCTACAAATGACGCAATATCCTTTTTTTTGTGGTAGGAATGCTGCTGAAGTGGTTCATGATGTTTTACGACCTGGAGATTGTGGAGGAGGAATCATTCATGCATTGGAAGGAGGATATCAGTGACGAGCATCCGGGGAAAGGGCAAGCTCTGTTTCAAGTGAACCAGTGGTTGACTTGGCTGCAGGAAGCCGATTCGGATGATGGCGAAGAGGAAAATGACGAAAGCAGTGTTAATTAACGACCAATCCTCTTTTAAGCACTTTCATTGATACTTGATATTAGGCACAACCGGCTGGATAAAAGGATATTCAAAACCGCGGCTTCGATGCGTGGAACGCACTGAGTCGACCCCAACTTCTGTCTGGAGGAAGTTTCCCTGCTTTTTCTTTGACACTGTGAGTCGACCTTTTCTTTTACCCTGGTTACGACCAAACTGATCGTATCCTGCTCAAAGGTTTTTTTCTGAATCTTCACGTTGAGGATGCAGATGCTCTTGCTTCTTCGAACTTGGGGTCGTTGCAGTGCGATGCACAAGGTGTGGGGTGCGTTGTTTTGGGAAGTCTGGTCTTAGAAAAGCCTACTTGATATTCTCTCCATGCCGCACCGAGGAAAAGTTACTCATAGCCATTCCAGCGAGGTCCTTACGTTACTCACAGTGATCCGCCTATTCTTAACCAAGGAATCGATTTCTAATTTTAGCGAAATTTCTCATGCTTAATTTTTTGCGCTCTCCCGCGTAGAAGAAATCCTTCCCTTTTTCCTCTGGCGATTAATATTATCGACGCGTTGCATTGTGCCAGGGCTTTTATCTTCTTTTTTTAAACCTGAGTTTAGGTCAATAGAGATTCGTCATTCTAGTTGTCAGGTTTAATTCGTGACAAATGCGCCCATTCATTGAACATCAGTGTTTCAAATGACACCTTATGCGCTGTGAGATGGAAAATCCCCTTGGGACGATATCTTGATGGAAGGCGTTTTTTTTCCGTTTGATTTCGATTGGAGCAGAAGCAGGATTTAAGACTGTCTTGTGGACTTGAGTGTTGGAAGTAAAGTATCGCGGGTTCTCTTGCATTATTCTTTCTGGAAATTTGTTTTTCTTTCGTGTTGTAGTTTTTTATTCATTATCATAATTGGTTGAAACGTGTACGTTAAATTCTTACTGTTGAAGAGGAATTGATACTACAATATTGACCTTAGTACAGTAATTTCAATCGTTCAAAAGTTGTTCCAATCAGAAGCATTTAGAATATGCCTAGTTAAATATTTGATACTTTAATATCTTATCTCGGTTCATTGAATTCACGGGGCCTTCCGTCTGTTACATGACAGTTCGCAGGTGAAGTTTTTTCTGGGATAGAATTCGGATTATGAAAAACTGGTATGTGAGCTAAAAGAAGCAGGAGGGTGGAATATGCCATATTCCACCCAGTAAAAAGTGAGCTTCTTTTTACTCACTAGCCAATATTCATAATCCAAGCTCTATGCGATGAAAAACTTCACCTGCAAACTGTCATGTAACTGACGAAAGGCCCCGTAAATTCAACGAACCGAGATCAGAAATTAAATATTTGACTGAGCATATTCTATTTGCTTCTGAGAGAAAACACATTTGATCGACATTGTTTCAACATTAATAGTAACAATTCCTCTCACAATTATAAAAAAGTGAAGGTCGGCGAAAATATACAAGATCTCATGAAATTAGTCATAATCTAGGATTTACACGTCGCTCTTTGTGCATTTGATAACATCCGTGACCGAAAATGCCTTCATGTGTGCAACAGGAAAAATAAATGAAGTAAATTGGCGAACAATAACTTCTTTCTTTTGCTTCATGGTATAAAAATCAACAAAATTGTGACGAAAATCGTCCTTAACAGGAAAAAAAACATCTCAGCTAAAATAAATTTTCATTTTTTAAATTAGAAGATACCAAGCAAGAAAATAGTTCCTTCTCATAATCATCTCCGCGCACACACACTTCCAGAAAGTAGCAACTTGCATCTGTCCGAATGTCAATAAATACAGAAGGGACTTCCACTCAACCATTAACATTTTAGTTGCAACAAGAACAATGGACTAGACTACTTAGACAAGTCGCAATTAAAATCATGCTTTATGTTGGTGTGCGAAGAGTGAACAATTATTGGTAACTTTTCGAAGCAATGCTTTTGGTTTTTTGTTGACTTGACATTGTAGTTGCAACAAATAATTTCACGAGAAGAGGTTGTGCACCTCTTGAGCTCTTGCTTCGTATACTTTTAGTAAGAAAAAAAAAACAGCAAAAGACTGGCAACTAATTTGAGTTACCAAATCATGGCTGAAATCCACGCGGCTGTTTTGGCCACGCGATGATAAATTCCTGGTTGATGGTCCACTGCGCAGCCAAAGCCCGCGGATGTGATGCCGATCAGTGTCCACCGTCCTCTGTCGTTGACTATCAACGGACTTCCAGAGTCTCCCTGTGGAAGAGAAAACTCCGTGACATTAAAATACTGTACATGGATATGACAGCAATTATTCCATACATAGTTAACAAAGGTAAACTGATCACAAAATTATCTATCTTAGAGCGCAAACCTTTGCATATCCTGAAGCTTCCTCATATATTTTTGAAAATCAAGAACCTGGATGCAAATGTACCTCTAGAATCTTTCTTTCATTATTCTAATAAATTTGGTTTAAAGAGCAGCGAGATAAACGAAGAAAAAATAATTTCATGGATGCCCTCATTCTTTTGAGGGCAATTCCACCAGTCGTTCAGCCCTCGAAATTACTTTGCTCTCATCTCATTATTGCTAACCTCACAGTGACCATGAGCCGGATGTGAAAATTAAGGCGTGACGCGCCTCATCTTCTATAACCCTTCACAGAGAGTCAAGCCAGGAGTAGCCTTGCCCCCGCTATCCCCTTCCAACATCTACAATTCTCGATCACACTTGATCTGAATAGGAAAAACATGAAACTATGCCTCGCCTAGTGCTACCTCATTGAGCTATAAACTAGACAAATGTTCTTTCCCGGTTTTATATTCCGGAACCAGCAAACTGTGACGGCCTCCTACAATATTTCAATATATCCCTCACAGTAATCTTAATTGTGCTTGCTAGTTGATCTTAACAGGACAAGAAGAGATACAAATGACAAGGAACTGCACACAATTCCTAACTAACCTCACAAGTGCTGTATAAATTTCTTCAACATGCATTTTCTGTCCTTTCCTTGCACATACAGAAAGGTTTTCCTACGCGAAGTTCTGAGATATCTAAAAATTAATCAGTCGACAGTTTATGGAAATAAAATATTGCTTTCAAACTCCGAGGGTCTTGATTGATTAACTTGTCCTAAAACTGTTTTCATGTCTGCCGCAGAGACTCAGCTAATAACACCAATGCCTCAGCCTCTAGAAAGTCAACACAAGTAAAAGAAAGGCTCAAAATTACTCCATTCTTGCTTATTTTACATGGATTGGATTGTGAAAGAGAGTATTTGTTATGAAGCTAAATTTCCTTGTAACGATTATAACCTCTGTTGAGAGAACGATTTTCAAACAAAACGTATGGCGTTATAATAAGTGGGTCATTCCAAAGTAGAACTATAGAATCACAAATTTAATCATAGCAAATTTTAAAACATGAAATGTAAATGGACAAAGACCTTGGTCATACGTTATTATATCCATCGTCTACTCTAACTTATTTAAAATGTAACTAATGCGACATCTGACTGGTCATTAATCCAGATTACGGCGTTCACCGTAAATCTGTTGAACAAAAATGGCAACATCCATCATCATGTGCACTTAGAAGGATGACGGATATATGGCGAAGCGTTGCTCACCAAGCAAGCGTCCATCTTGCCGTCCATCCAACCAGCACACGTCATTTCGTCGTGCAGTGCCACTCGAATGTTCTTGAGTCCGTGCCACTTCTTGCACTCCCTGTTGCTGATCACAGGCACTGGTACTTTGTTCAGGATGTTCGTCCCTGTCTTCCCTGCAAGCCAAACAAATAAAAACTGTCAGCTTACAGAAGTCAAATGATTCCGTTAACTTCTAAACTCGTTCTTATTTTTCTGCTCCGAGTTGTAAATCCGAGGCAAATGGTTTCAACTACCGTAACAGCAGTGCCACAAAACCAGAAGCTGTACTTTCTAGTACTATGAGCAGAATCACGCAATGGCATTTATGTGTGCAATAAAAACTAAATATTACTCCGAGTCCTCCTCCTACTCCTCACAGTACT
Source organism: Notodromas monacha (assembly GCA_905338405.1). NCBI lineage: Eukaryota > Metazoa > Arthropoda > Ostracoda > Podocopida > Cyprididae > Notodromas > Notodromas monacha. The sequence continues at coordinate 28,292 of CAJPEX010001982.1, forward strand.
GTGCATTTAGCTTTTTAGGATACAGTAGCGTTTACATTTTTATTTATTAATGCATTCGATCTAAAGAATAGTTTTATTCATTCGGGGCATGCCGTAAGTGAACAGGGGTTTTCCCCCACTACCAAGCAAGACTATCTCTGTAGTCACGAGAACCGTATTCAAATTCAAAGGATGAGTGAAAGGCACGAATTGTACACCTGTTCGTTCCACAAAATTATGAAATTTTGCAATTTAGATACTAATGCGTTCACTCATTCAATACTTCTTTTTACGTTCCCCACTCAAAAGTTCCGTACTGTACTTAAGGACTCTAAAACTCCGTAGTCGAGTTCTCCAATACTCAAACATGAATAACATCACTTTACATCTACGGGATTGCTTCCGAAGAATAGAAATGGTTCTGTATCAATTCTTGATATAATATTTATGTACCACATTAAGACATACTCTATATTTCCCGTATTCATAGTTTTTCCTTCTGAAAAATCTTCCCTTTGAAAAATGTTGTTCCTGAAATAATTTCCTCTACTTCTAGGACAATACACTATGACTGAATTCCTGCAAATCTGCTCATGATGGATTTGAATTCATTACAAATTTTTATTTTAGCTTGCTCTCAATATAGTCTCAACATTAAAAATTTGTATTTAGCTTGCTCTCAATATAGTCTCAACATTAAAAATTTGTACTTGAAAAAATTTTTCATATTCCAAAATTTCATTTAGCAATACTATATTCTAATGTTTTGATCATACAAAGCATTTTTGTGGTTTTGTAGATCTGCTATCATCAATGTACATTCAATTTATATAATACCAAATTCTTTCTGCAATGATCGCATTTTTCACCCCACTAGATATATGCATGCCAAGTATATCAAGCTGTATAGGGTACTTTACTGTACATTGTCACTTTACCTCCTGTTGGAAAAAAATTGCAATTTTATAGATTTCACCCAATGAATAATTTTAAAATCTAAAATATTTGATTATGCATCTCCTTCACGAATGAATACAAATTTTTTTTACAAATCAAAACTACACATCAATTCAGTGAAATTTTAAGCTATTTTAGGATAGGACTCGTACTACTGTTTTTTTTTTTATGAAATGCCACCAATTGTGCTAATTGGTAATCTTTTTGGTTGGACCCCAGTTTTCTAAAGCACAGCACAGAACACTGTTCGAGACGTTCACGGTTATTTAGAATACCGTATACTTTATGAGAGGAGGAAAAAGTCAACGACCTGACCCAAATCCCATGAGTGTCCCACCCTCTTGATCGGTTCCTCTGAGGAGTGACAGATGTCACTGGCAGCATGGATAATGGATGCCTTATAATATACAAAACGGCGATCTCACGAGAAAAAAGCACAAGACATTTTGCTTTACATTTTTTTTTTCGTTAAAAGAAGTGATAAATGAACGTTTCCAAAAATGAGTCCATTTTCAGAAATTGTCGACTTTGAAACTTTTAAAATTATTTTTAAAACCAGAAAAAAACGATACTGGAGATGAAAAATTAAGCTTTTAAAATGCATACAGTTGAGGGCTTGAAATTCTGACCAAGACAGAGAACAAAATAAGTTTCAAAGATCTATCAAGACATTTTGCACGGGTCTGGAATGGATTTAATAGTTGACCATTTTATAGCCCAAGGCTCAACGGGAATCATTTTTATGCAGGATCCCTCTATAAGCAGACGTCTCACATATAAAATAATTCTGGCTACATATGGGCATTAAAAAGGGCCGGCACCTGGTAGTTTTCATCAAAAGACCTCAACTAATGCATTAAGCGAGTTGAAAAAAATGTCAGTAATGCAGTCTGCCTTCTTTTTGTTTAACTTGGAGGGACCCGTAAAAACTTCGACTTCGCTAATTCGTAAAATGAAAATAGAAATAATTGTAGGACGGTAAAATTCTTGATATTCTTGGCCATGGATTGCTGGATACATGAGTTGTCAGGATGCTCAACTTGTCAGCAAGAGTACATTTGCCCAATTAGTCTCTCAATTTTTTTTGAAAAGCATCAGATTGATTTTTAGTGCTCTTCTCTGGCACCAGAACCCCACAAATAAAAGCACAAAGGCTGGTCAAAATTCGATTTATACAAGTGGACTCTCTCTACAACGATTTTCTCTGTGCAATGAATTAATTTTTTTCTCATAGGAGTCTCTCTCCATGTTATAGTGGTTCTCTGCAGGGATTTTTTCTGGTCTTGTGAATTTTGCTTTATAGAGAGTCCATCTGTATTGGTTCACCTGCGTGAAGTCTTTGAGTTGAGGAGGTCTGTACTAGTATTAAATTGTTAGTTCCATTTGTCTTAGGAATTTAGGAAGGCGCTGAACAGCACTTGGACACAGGGAGGTTCAACTTAGCTAGATCCAATTGTATTTTGAAAGGTAATTTCAAAATGATTTTACAACCATTTTAAGAATAGTTTCTATGGTATCCAGCAATTTACAGCTGAACCTCACAAAGTCAAACCTTGCTAAGTCAAACACCTCCCTAATTCTTTTTTTTTTTCAAATCCCTGTATGGATCCCCTTAGAAACAATGCATTAAAAACATCCAAGACTCAAAGTATTTTTCTCTAAAACCTCTGTAAGCCAAATTTTCTGAGGCCTTTTGGTTATTACAATATTTCCTTGAAATATGAAAGAGAAAATCTATAAAACAAATGATTTTATGCATCTTGAAATGAAGTGAAAGACTAATTGAATAAATGAACCCTGGCCTCCAAGTTCAGCAAGCTGTAAGCTCACTAAGAAGCAAGCTTAGTTCCAGAACATCCTCATCTACAATTTCCCACAATTTTTCACTTTTCCTAACAGCAAAAATTTTTTTTCCTTCACTCAAAATCTCAAAAAATCAAAACCTCCTTAAGTTGAATTTTTTCCTGGTCTCTAGAAATTTTACTTAGAGAGGTTCAATTGTATACAATTACACGTCTTTACCATCATCCCCAATGATTTTCGGAAAAACAAATAAACAATGCGTCATTTTCCGGTTGCACTTGGCAAAAGAGAGAGAGAGAGAGAGACTGATTCTTCTGTCCTCGTCACCCGGATGAGGATGTCAACGTCAGCGTCGACATGAATAAGTAAGGAAAAGGGTGGACAGGTGAGCTCGACAGGAGGTGCCCGAGTTTGTCACCTGATCCATCATAAGTAACCTGTCCAGAACACAAATTTGAAAAGGTAAAAAAAAATAAAGAAAAGGCCCGTTTCTTTTTCTCGGTTCCCTTATTCCGATCAACGATATATCGGCGTACTTTCAGTTTCACTTCCGTCCCACATCCGGAGGGAATCCAGGTCCTCGTGGCGTCGCATCAACGACCGCGAAATGAAAAACAGAAAGAAAAAATAAATCAAACGTGAAGGAAACGAAATAAATAGGGCCAGAAGATTCGGACGAAAACATGTCCATACTATACGACCCTCTCCTACTTCCACACACGTGCTCTGGTAAACACGAATCGGCTTCCAATTAACCTCCCGGAACTGATCAAAGATGCACTCCCAATAAAAAATAAATAAATAAAATCCTCGTGAAAATCTAAGCTAAGAGATACGATGGTCCGGTTGAGGAACATCACGACCTTCGATTACGTCAAGGCCTTCCGAAAACAAATACAAGTAGGTCAAGCCGAAATGCACGGAAACACCAACATTTTTAAATAACTGTATGGTTAGACACACTTTTTAAAGTAAAATCCAGTTAAAAATTGAAACAGAACTCGAATGGTCGTCTTAAATCTGAAAGAGAAACCCCAGTTTTCTTTTCGAATAAAGAGAGTGATCATGCGTCATGCCAAATGCATTTCTTCTTTTAAAAGCGACACAAGAACAAACTCTTAGGGAAGAAAACTCTTCGTAAATCACCCTTTTTTTCTAGGTTCACCCCATTAGTTTAAAAAATATATTTCAAAAGTCAGACCGAAAATTTTCATCCATGGTTTCGACAGGTTTAGTATTTATGTTGGACGGTGCTTCCAATGACGGATAAAAAAAGTCGTCATCGTCACGACGAAAAATTACGAACACTCCCGTCAAGAAAAGGAGCGACATCTATCACCAACAATTTCGAAAGCCCCAAAAATCACAGTAGAAATCCATAAAACCTAGTAGAGTAAAACTCGTCGGAAAATGACGATGGCAGATTGTTTTCCGAGAAGCGATGACACATACATAACATACATTCTTTCCTGCTACATTTAAAAAATTACACATATATTTATTAAATCGTGCTAATTTAATTTTATATCTTCCGATGGAATTTTTCACTCGCCAATTTGCCGAGTTCAGTTGAGCAAAGGTGGCAATTATTTCATCAGCGAAGTTTTTAGCCTTGATGAAAATCTGATCATCCAAAAACTCTGAAGTTTTGAAACATTGCATTGTCATCAATTGTTGACAAGTGTGCAATATTGCAGCTAGATTGGATATTTGAAAGTGGGTTACATTTCAGTTGCAAACTTTGCTAAATCTGGATACCCCTTACAGTTACTCAAACATATACATACTTACATACATAGCCCAAGTCAAGTTGATTAAAAGCCTATTTAAAAAAAGATTATTGCACCTGCTTTCCGTGAAACCCGAAATCCCAGACCGTTTATTTCCGCTCACAGACAAGACTTTCATTTGGCAATTCAATAGTCATTATTTCCACTTTCAGCCTTCGTATAAAACACTATTGAATCTTCGTAAAAATGTCTCACCTGTCGGGTTGAACGGACATGAATTTGAAGAAAGGGTGGATGATGATCTCGTCCACCGCGAATGTGTCAGATGGCATCGGCTCGAAAAAGGCGCCCGTGTTCTTGGTGTCGTGGTCGCCGATGTGCACTTGAATCAGCGGGATGTGCGCCCTTTTTTTTGTTTGCGGTCACCCAGGTCATCCATCCACGATTACAGAGAGCAAACAATCGTCCACAAAAACAGCAACAACAAAAAACAGACACAAAGTTTCACTAAGTTAAACGGAATGGAATCTATACACGAGCACTTCAGAGAAGTCAACCGAAACGAGTATACGGTCATTTTGACCGGAACAGCGTGACGCTAAATTTATGCGTCGAAATGACGAGTCAAATAACAGAACAGGGCATTTTTGAATACCTTACATTCGTTGAACAGTTACGCAATTACTATTCGAAAAAAAACACACTTCGAATGACGAGTATACGTCTGAAAAAAGCAAAACCATAAAATGTTCGAAGTCAACGGTTTAGTGCTTGAAGAACAAACCACGAAACATTCCTCCACTTTGAAAAAAAAATCGCAGACAAGAAACACGATTCATGGAAAAATAATTTGCGCTCGGATAAGTGAAACACATTTCTGGCAATTCAATCAAGGAACATTTTTTTCTTTCTTTCCAAATTGACAGCTAGGGACCGTATATTCAAAGACGACTGAAATCGGAATTTTAACTTGAAAGCTATCGTATACCGCAATGTTCCTCAACCCGTGGTCTGCGGACCTGCGGGAAATTTTCTTCCGCTTAATAAATTTATCAAAATTAGCAATCAAGTTTGTTGTCTATGTCTGCATTTTCGTAAAGACGAGGACAGTTTAAATTATCTTACGAAAATGTTGAAATTGTTTTCAATAACCTTCGGCTGACTTTTCACCTGCTGAAATTGATTGTATTAAAATTTTCATTCTGGGAAACCTTTTTTCGAGCCAGCCTTTCCAATGTTTTGAACACATTCCACTATGGCTCCTTCATTGATTCTCAACCTAATTTGTGCAAAAATAAACTGCATAAACTATTTAAATATCTGCCATACGGCCTTTCAAACAAAACTTCTTAGCATCCGCAAATTATTTCATTAAACTTTGCCGGTCCACAGAAAATGTTCATGAAAATCCGCGGGTCCGAAAAAGGTCGGGGAACACTGGTATGCACGGTACAGTAGACTAGAGTATGTGATAGAACACAATCGAAATCGGGGAATACGCACTTGTGCACGCAGTGAGCAGCAGTGGCGACGAAGAAATGGTTGAGCAAGACTCCTCCGCACTGGTAGCCAGAAATCCGGATGTGGACTTGCCACGGAAGCTCGCCGAAATTCGCCTCGGACCCGCCGATAATCCGCTTCTGCAGCGTCAGTCTCGGTCGTCCGCAAACTATGGCAGTGAACACGAAACAGGTTTTGTTTTTCATCAAACAAAAAGAAACCGGTTCTCTGTTAGTTGTGCATGTGGGTGTGTTATTTTCTCTCTTCTTTCTCTGGACTTGTGAGTCCCGCCGCGTACGTTGGATAGTTTTCACCGCTGATATAAGGAAAGAGTTTTAAAAATTCTTGTTCCCAGCTATTTTTTTTTCTTTCCACACTTGCTCAGCAGGTCGAAGATTACTGACTCTGGCGTACGCCGAACATCGTTTTCACTCGAAAATTATGTATCGTTGCTGACGACGAGGGTACAGAAGTACAGTACTGTACCCATCACGTCAGCAACGCCAAATCATATATGAATAATACGAAAATCGGCGCAATAAGCCTGCATCAGTTTAAAAAAAATCCTTTATGTGAGGCACCAAGTGATACCCCGGATACTGGACCCATACTTCGAAGCATAGTTGGTACAAAAAAATGCTGTGCTTATAAAAATCGAGAGGGGAAGTTGCTGAAGAAAATGTGGTCAAGCAGGATAATCTTAGGAGTGGAGACATAAAAATACGCCTTTTGATGAGGTATTCCTTGTTGTGTGGAGCATTGTTGTTGTGCTGTACTACTGTAGAGTACAGCACAGCACAATACAATAAAATACAGGTGATACCTCACACTTTGTCTGTCCCAAAATTTGACAGTTGAATTTGCTTGGAGGTCAACTCACAACTTGACCTCTGTCCCAAAATTTGACCTGTTTTAGCCTCTTTTCTAGTGTTTTTTTTTTTTGCTTTTTGTCCTTGATTTTATAGAGTGTCTTGCAATTCAAAAATTTCTCATTTTGACCCTAGTTTGGCAATGGATTAGCATCAAATTGCAAGGTACCACCTGTACAGTACAGGTGGTATCTTGCAATTCAACCATTCTGCAATTTGATGGTTGAATTTGCAGGGAGGTTGACTAGCAATTTGACTGTTGCCCCTCAACTTTCGGCCTGCTTTGGCCAATTTTTTTTACCGATATTTTTTTAATTGATATTTTTTAATTAATCAAGTGTCTCTCAATTTGACTGCTTTGCAATTTTACCCTAGTTTGGCAATGGATTAGGTTTGAATTGCAAGGTACTACCTGTACAGTACATGTAGTACCATGCAATTTGACCATCCCGTAATTGAATGGTCAAATTTGCTTGGAGGTTGACTTGCAATTTGACCCTTGCCCCGCAACTCTTGACCTGCTTTGGCAAATTTATTTTTAATTTGTTGTACTGATATTTTTTTAAATTAATGAAGTGCCTTGCAATGTGACCCTAGTTTGGCAATGGATTAGGGTTCAATTGCAAGGTACCACCTGTAGAGTACAGGTGGTACCTTCCAATTTGACCTCCCACAATCCAACCATCCTGCAAAGACCAAGTGTTCATTCTCAAACGAAATACAACTCGTTCAAACTCGGACCTTGTCCCAGCCGATTTACTCAACTCATATTTATACATCTAACACTTCGCTCTCGCGAAAAGAAACTTCAATTCTTATCCTCAATTCAATTACTTCTTTTTCTAACTTTCCATCCATTCTGTATCGCAGTTTTCAACTTTGTGAGTTTGTCTGTTCGACATATCTTTTTCTCACAGCAACTCTTGACCTGCTTTGGCAAATTTATTTTTAATTTGTTGTACTGATATTTTTTTTAATTAATGAAGTGCCTTGCAATGTGACCCTAGTTTGGCAATGGATTAGGGTTCAATTGCAAGGTACCACCTGTAGAGTACAGGTGGTACCTTCCAATTTGACCTCCCACAATCCAACCATCCTGCAATATTTGACTGTCAAATTTGCAGGCAGGTTGACTTGCAATCTGACCCTTACCCTGCAACTCTTGACCTGCTTTGGCCAATTTTATTTATTTATTTTTTTGCACTGATATTTTTTTAATTAATGAAGTGCCTCGCAATTTGAACGTTTTGCCATTCGACCCTAGTTTGGCAACGGATTAGGCTCAAATTGCGAGGTACCCCCCCTTGTATATATACAGTAGAGGCATTTCTGAATCATCCGTCGGGCGGCGGCCTCACCAGGGTCGTTCCTGACGGGCGCCTCGACCAGCCTTGGCGGCGTGTGGACGAACTCGTACTTGCGCCTCGACCTTGACACGACCACCGTGCGGGCGTTGAAGTCCCTGGGCACGCAGCACGTGCTGAGGGCGCCGCCGGTGCAGGGGCCTGCCGCCTCGCCGCCCGTCATCCAGCAGAACAGGGAGAACTTGCAGGCGAACTCGGTCCCGTCGATCACGCACACCTGCAGATGATACGCGGATTCCCCACACGAAAAATGAATTTTTTTAAAAATTATTATCGCAGAAATACTGTGCGTACAGTACAGCATAGTATAGTACAGTGAGACCCCTACATGCGGACGCCTCGACCTGCGGACGATTCGACATAGGGACACTTTTCCCGCAGAAAAAATAAAAAAATACGGCCTGACATGAGAACACTGGCTCAACATAGGGACATTTTGTGATAAAATTGCAAATACATTTCAGGCCTAATTACAAGAAACAGATATTTGGGGTCTCACTACGCATCTTGGGGTCCCACTGTATAATCACATATACAGTCAATAACCTCTCTAAGTTGAATTTCAAGGGACCAGCAAAAAAAATTAAACTTAGGGGCTTCTCAAAATTGACCACCAATTTAACCAGTACATACTATTTAATAAGCCTAATCCCATTCTCTTGTCAGAAATTAAAGATCAAACAGTAATATCAAAACAACGTGAAATCAGTTTCATTAAAATTAAACCTCTTGAAGTCAAACTTTAAGGGACCAGCAAAAAAATTCGACTCAGGGAGGTTCTAAATTATAGAGGTTTGAGCTAAATTACAAAGCTATTTTGTTCTGGGAAGCATAGAAAAATTGTCAAAAATTGTAAATGATGGTATTCTGGGGCTTCAATTGCTTCTTAAATGAGTTGAAAGGATGCTGAACTTGTAGACAGGGGTTCATTTCCCCAATTAAGTCTTTCACTTCCTTTTGAAATGCATCAATTTCTGTTTTTATTTGTTATTTTTTCTTTCTTGTGTAAAGAAAATAATAGCCAACAGGTCACAGAAAATTTGACTTAGAGAGGTTTGAGGGTGATAGCCTTTGACTTAGGGGGGCTTTTGAATTATAGAGGTTTTAACTACAAAATGCAAAGCCTTTTTGTACCGGGAAACTTGGAACAATTGCCCAAAATTGTAAATGGGAATATTCTGTGGGTTCTTGGATGAGTTACAATGATGCTGAACTTGGAGGCATGCAGGGGTTCATTTGCCCAATTAAGTCTTTCACTTCCTTTGAAACACATCAATTACTGTTTTTCATTGCTTTTTTCTTTCTTGGGTCAAGAAAATAATGGCCAACATGCTACAGAAATTTCAACTTATGCAGATTTGAGGGTAAAAGCCTTTGACTTATAGGGAGGTGTTTAATGTTGTGTTTCTAAGGGGATTCAGTAGGGACCTAAGAAAAATTTGACCTAGGGGGGTTTTTGACTTAGAGAGGTTCCAGTAATCAAGGTTCACTTGTAATGAAAATGAGACCACGACAATATTGTATAATTCTATTCGTTGTAACGCATGATCGATTACAACGAATAAGTTGTTTCTCAGGTCCCTGCCTGATAGCCAAAAATTTTAGTGAGTTACCCCATGGCAAAATGTTTGTCGCAACGAAGCTAACTTACTGGTACCAATGTCTTCGTTGTAACGATATTTCACTGTACTTATCAAATGCTAGAATTTCAACGTCAAGTACACTATACATGTATACTTTAATTTCGAGTCACATCCAGTTTGAAACAATGATGGACCTTCAAGAAAGCATTTTTAAATTAAAAAATTTTAAATGCGGGAAACCGAAGAAAAAGGCGGACAGCAAAGGCTGTATTGTTCAAGTCTCTTGCGAGAAATTCACAATACAAAGAAGGAAATAGAGGTGTTCATTAAAGCTAACACTGTTCCAAATAAAATGTGAATTAAAAATCATAGAAAAAGTGGGAAGAAGTTTTGAGTAATTTGCTACACAAGATTCCAGCTACATTTAATCCTTCGGCAATTAGGCCACCAAAATAATAATAATAATAATAAATAAATAATTATTATATATAATAATATATATTATAATATATATTATATAATAATAATTATATAATATATATATATATATATATATATGTATAATATTTATTTAGTATTTTCTTATTATGTTATATTATTATTATTATTTATTTATTTATCTATTTTTTACATCAGTTGAAGATTTCCTGAAAGGGATTCAGCAAGCTTAAAGTTGGGTCATTTTCCTCTTCATTTATATTTTAAAAATCACTTTCTCCTCGACTTCATTTTTCAATAATGCAAAGCGAATCTCCGGCAGCAATACACTTCTTTGCAGACGAAAAATTGGGTAAATGAAAAAACATTTCGGCTCAGTCGAGTACTTCTTGGGGTGATCGCCACGTGTTGCACAACCATAGAAAAAGGAGAGTACTGTATAGTACTGAATCTGCAGCACTGCAGGCTTCTGTCATCGACAGTTGACTAAACTGAACAAAATGACTCGAAACCTCTGACCCCACGGTACGGTATGTTTTTGGATTGACTGAATGAGCACGACAACCGCAAAACAAAGAGTATACTTATTATGCTCCCGCAAAAATAACGTGCTTTTGTGCCCCATGCGTGGGTCCGGAATTCCTTCTTTTTGCAAAATAAAGATTCCAGTACTGTACTCCGGTACTCGACTTCTTAGTTTGCGAATTCCAAGGATTCTTATAGAGTACTGTACGCAGAAGATCCACGAGCAGGCAAAAAATTGAGACTTTCAAAGATCCTCCGTTGAAAACCCGTCCAAACGAGGTTTCACTGATTGACATTGAAATTAAATTTCATAATTTTCCGTAGAATAAAACTTCTCTAAATTTCCAGAACGTTCAAAAAACTTCCTTTCATGCTACGATGCGCTCGTCTTTTCGACAGTGACGACCTCTAAACCGGGTAGATGTCACTCGCGGTTTCATCTTTGATGAGCATGAAACGGTTTCTCGGTAGCCTTTTTTCCAGCATACAGTATATAACAGCAATGTGAAATTCTGATTGATCATAAAACTCTTTGTGGTCATTTTTTTACTGCAGTATTTTGTTATTTTTATCTAAAAAAGCAAAATCGTCATCCAGGTGAAAATGGAGGGCTTTCAGCCGAGGTCCTAAAAATGAGAGAAGATGGAAATGAGACCAAATAAGTCTCTGTGACAATTAGTTTTTAAACACATTTCTAGCTTTCATCTGAATTGGTGATACTGTATAAGCACTGTAATTGCATGTTTTTTTGTCAAATGACCACGCAAGCTTTACAACTGCTTTATACGTAATCTTTTCTGAAGATTTTGTTCATCAAGGTAAAAATAATAATAATGCCATTATTGGAGAAGTGTACTTTCTATCATCATGCAAACAAAAGAATCTTTTCTAGACGATGTCATTCTAGTTCCGATTGTAAATATCCGACATTTTATAATTTCCTCAACTTTGAAAATACAGTAACATAGAAAATACTTTTTGAGGGATAATCGAGCACGTTATTTACGCTAAAATTTAATTTAAGAAGTATTTGAATAACCCTATCTGAAGGTTTGGTGATAATTAAAATACAAAAACAATGGATTTTTCACTAAACCGTATACTATACAGTAAAAACTCAAAATTGACCACCAGTGTAACCAGTAGATAATATTTAATAATCATAAACCGTTCTCTCATCAGAAATTAAAGATCAAACTGTAATCCCAACAACGGGAAATCACTTTTGAACCATGGGGAAAATAAACGATCAGTGTCCCCCTGTAGGGAGAAAAAACTTAAATAAAGGGACTGATTCTCCACTTTAAAAATACAGTGCAATACTATTATGGTTCGACCGAACGAGAAAATAAACAGAACTTCCTGGATTATATAATTCGCTATTTTTTTTATGAATTACGCCAGTATTATTGAATTAAAACAGAAATGCTTCAGCAATGTCTGTTTACCTCTTGCTTCGGTCGTATTTCTCGGAAATTCTACCCAAAGAACCCTTCCTTGGATCAAGAAATTTCGGATGTTTTACCTGAGAATCGTCGGATCCACGCGACTGCCACATCGCCGGCGATCGCACTGATCCGTCTTCGTCAGGGAACTCGTCACCCAACTGCGACGACATGTCTGCTGTCGAAGGATCATCTTTACTGAACCGGCCGCGCCAAGCGTCAGTGAAGATCGACAAGAATTCTGCAAAATAGGAGAAATAAAAAAAACATGAATGTTTACGACAAGTGAAAGCGCGGTACGGCAAAAAAAATCAAACCAAACAGAATTCGGTCTTGAAACCAGAGATTAAGTTATTCCAACACAAAGAAAGGGTATCTTCCCGCAATGGCTACCGCATTTTGAAAATTCAAATCCAACGCGACCAATAGGCAGTGATTAACTTGGGTATATGTTTCTGCAGAATTTTCCGCCAGAATCAAGATACTGTATGCGCATATATTCGAGTCATGTTCATCTTTCCGAATGCAGAGAAATATTCTGTGAATTGAAGTTATGCGTTTAAAGCATTTCAAGAAAAAAGAGGACTTCACTCGATGGAAAGTCCTCTTTTCGAGTATCGCATAAATGAACAAGATTTTTTCGCACTCATTCGAGTATTTTCTCAAGAATTGCAAACTAGTTGTCCACACATATATTTTTGTTATTTTAAAGACTTATTAAATTCTTCCTGATGGATATGTACATGTCCAAATGTCGAAACGTTCTTGTCAGCATAAAAAACTACTATTTTCGCCGTCTTTATATATTCGATAAATTACCCAAACATTTGTCAACATTTGAAAAAATAAAAACTGCGTTAATTACATTGATCAATAAACCATCTTTACACATGAACAGCACCTCCCCTCCAGGAAATTTTTCGGGAACTTAATTTTCCCTACACAGTATTTTGAAAATTCGCCTTAAATTCTACCCTTCAAGATTCATCAACTGCATGTAGCTTGAATACACATGCAATCATCATCAGAAGATAAATTAAATCATAACAATAAAGCATTATCACATGTAAATTAACCGGGTGATTTCACAGGATAGGAGTTCGATTTCCAACATGGTCATTCAAATATCACCAGAACTGTGGTTCTTTAAAATAGTGTTCCCCAACCCGTGGGAAATTTTAACGAACAACACATTTTGAAGAACGGGAAATTTTCTTCATCATAATAAATTTATGAAAAGTAGCTATGAAGTCTTTTGTCTTTTTCTAAAATTTTGGAAAGACAATGGCAGTTGAAATTATCTGCTAAATAAATGGTTTTTCTCCTGATAACACTAATAAATTAATTATTTTTATTATTCATTCTGAGAAACCTTATTTCAAGCCCACCTTCCGATTTTTTTTTTGTGACATACAGCTATAGCTGCTTCATTGGTTTTTAACTTAATTTTTTCGAAAAAAGCAGAAACTTTCAAATATCTTCCATAAATTCTTTCAAGCAACACTTTTCTGATCCTACAAACATTTTATGAAACTCCCCGGTCTGCAGAAAATGTTTTGGGAATTTCCCGGTCCGCAAAAATGTTAATGAAAATTTGCTGGTCCGCGGGCTCGAGCAAAAAGGTTGGGCAACACTGCTTTAAAATTTCTAAATGCAATAGATTCACCGCAGTGCCAAAAGTGATCGAAGTGAAAGGAGGAGGAGGATCGAGACATGAGCTAAAAAAAAAAAAAGCCTCACGTATTATTTTTTCAGAGGCTCATTCGATGTGACTGGCTTCTCAGCAACATAAAATTTTTAGTTCTGTTTCTTTCGCACGCAATAATTAAAAAAGAGAGATACTTCAACTCGACAGTAGTAGCGAATTTCTTCCTCATCTCCAGCACTGATGCATACCAAACGGTTCCAAAAAGGCTCTATATAATACTCTCGAAATCTCGGCACAGCCAAAAAATAAAATAAAAAAATAGATAAAACGCGTGCGTTTTCGCCGCCTCGTGCTAATAAAAAATGATATCAGTTCCCTGCCTCCCGTCAATCCAACCGGAAGCAACTTTCACGGATCAGCAGTGACCCCCTCGTCCGCTCATTTTCAATCTCATTCTACAATATGCTCAGCGCGCCGTCGTCGTAATACGACTCGGATTCACTGCAAAAAGCGAAAGGGGGCCACACGGAATAAGGGAGATTAATACACATTTCGCGGTCGTGTCAAAGCCCTGGCGGGTCGCACATCGTTATACACACTGGACGACTTAATGACACCCGTCCAGCAGCAAGCAGCCAGGTCACTACTATAGGGGGTTCGTGAGTGAAAACGGTTCTTCCGAGGCTGGACTTTCGCCCCGCGTTTCCGGAAACCTTCAATCTGCTCTGATCACCTTTGGCCCCCAGAGATCCAGGAAATGGACGACAAGACGAGGTCGGGTGTGCTGAGATATACAGTGTACATATACGCAGAATTTTTTTCTTTTCTTTTTCATTTCTTAAATCAGGAGAGAGGGGGTTTTTTTAAAGTCTCGCGATTCCCTGCATGTGGCAATCATTATTACCTACCATCAAATTACAGATGTTGGGCATGCACGCCAGGTAAAATAGCGTACCTAGTTCTCAGAAGCAGTAATGTTCCCCCCTCCTTAAAATCGCAACATCCTGGCACTGCAGCATCTTTGACAATAACTTCTTCTATTTTGATTGTAAAGTAAAACCTGTTGAAGGTTAAATGTTATTGATAGTATATAAGCTGCATCCTTTTCTAAGTTAGATCATCAGTTCAGTTTTATCTGAGTTATTCCAAGGTTATTCACATTACTCCTATACAAGCTCAAGCTTGTTGAGTTGTTATTCATTATATTCGTGTGAAATACACTTTATCCCTTAAACCAGGAATTCCAAAACAGAATCCCGGTCCTGTCCCTGACTGATCAACTTGTTTTATTGTTCATCAATCAAATACTGAACACTAACTCATATTGAAGACATTTTGCCTCAATAACAGAACAGAACATAAACAGAAAGCTTTATTTTCCACTTTTCAGCATTCACAAGGTTCAATCAAGATTCCCACATCCAAGCCCCCTCCCCACTCAACCCAAATAATCCATTCAACTGCATTCAATCACTTCAGAAAGGGAAACAAAGAAAAAAGCTGTATATGCTAGGATACCAAAATAAAAGAGAATACATTCCACAATGTACAACTGACATGCATGTGTACACCCCCTGTCTTTCCCTGACATTGAAAACAAAATATCAGTAACAGGAATTGCAGCATAAGCAGTCAAATTAAAAATCAATTTTCAACAATTTATCTTTAATCCATGAAAATACTAGTTAGTGGGTGCTCAGCCACACCTAGGCATCATCATGTTTTATATTGCAGGGAATATTTTAGAAATACACAACTCAAAAAATACCCATCAGGCTACACCTTACTCTACCATGCTGTTAGGGATTACATATTCCTAGCAAAGAAAAGTGATTATAATTTATAAAGTAAAATACAACAATCAGCTAGGGACTGGCTGGGAGCCTCTTTATAGAGGCTCCAAAAAATTGAGATTTATTCATATCCCAATAATACAACATTATTCAACTCAGAGAACTTTGCAACTCACACACAAATGCTTCCACACAACACAAATATAAGTTCCGACAAACAGTCTGGACGTTGCCAACTGAAGAAATCTTGATTTTTTCATTCCTTAAAAACTTAAATAAATTGCATGTTCTTTGTTAGCACGTATAAAGAAGGGCGAAGTCCGAGACATTTTCATTTTTTTAAAATTCGAGTGGCACCCTCGAGGTCAATGCGGCTCATACATATACGAGTATGTCTGATTAAAGGCCGCTCTGGTGTTTTCGAATACGAATGCAGATAAATAGTGGCCTAGAGTTGAAACAAAAAATTTGCGTGTGGCACAATGAAGAACTTCCCGGAGTGGGAGAGGACTCGCACGATATTTTCCTGAGGATTTCGGGAATGAATATCCGCCATAATGCCATGCAAATAAAATTTGCTAAATTAAAAAGCCTCAAATAGTGTTGCTGAATTCCTAAAAGATTTCCTGATGGAAATCACCACTCTTTATATTTGCCTGACGATGCCTAAGAAAATACTGTAAACTCATGCTGAAACTATGCTTTCTGTGAGTGCAGTCGAGGTAGAAAATAGCCAAAAATCCAAGCAGCACTTCCAGCGATGTCTCAGGAAAGAAGAAATTGAAAATTGGATCAGTATCATGTAAGCAAAACAAATGCATCTCAATTTCTGGTGAAGTTATTTTTTAAATTCAGTAACATACAAAAAGTCTCGTGAAGTCATTTCACCTCGTTACTCAACGTCATCATGCATTTTTTTTTTAATTCAACAGAACATCGAGGGAAAATTGGCCCGCAGCTTTCAGTAGTCGCAAAAATTCCTTGGGAACATGCTCAACTTTTTGAGCAACCCAATTTAGCATCATCGTAAAAAAAATAGCTTCAATCCCGAGAGAGAAGGGCTAAAATGTCCCTCATTTCGTGCACGAAACCTTCCTAATGCGGGATTTCCTGTCACGTCTCTTGACATGTTTCATTGACACGAAAAGGCGGAGAGAGTGCAATTTTTGATCTTTCGGAAACAGGTCAGTCGACCACTGGGTACTTCTCAAAACAATTTCCACGGAACCTTTGGCAATCACATTTCTCCGGCAAACGTGTATGCAACAAATTCTTCGTCGTGGTAAAAAAATAAAAATAAAAATTGCAGAACCTTTCCACTTCCATTATAGACAGAAGCTACCAGTTCTTTCTCAAATTTTTTTTAAATTGCAGAACCTTTCCACGTCCATTATGGACATAAGCTCCCAATTTTTGTTTACGTTTTTTTTTTTACTCCATGACGAATCCGTTCCGCAATCGATTATGGTGGAGTCCATTTGACCTGCGCTATAATATCTTCAGAATTATTTAGGATACCAAGGAAGTGGTGCAACTATTTTTCTGCGTTTCACGAAAACATAAAATGAAAATACCCCACTCTCATTTCGCAATCATCAAGACATGATAATACTGCATGCAAAAGGTATTATAGGGAAATTATCAGATGGGCTCGAAAGATATACGTGAAACACAGCAAGGACTTTTTAAGGTGCGGGATGATTAATATCCTTTTCGAATCACGCCAAAAAAATCAATAGAAAGTTATTCTAAAACTGTCATGCTTTCTATTTTCATATTCAAACATAGACACTTCTCTCTCTCTCTGAGATATCTACAGTAAAAACCTGGAAATTGCTTTGGTCTCGCTCCATCGTTCAAAGATAATCCGTGTATCCGCTATTCGATGAAAATGTCGGGGAAACTTTCGTTCTTCTCACGAAGAAAATGGATGTG